>WBZZ01004788.1:0-162500 GCA_019918135.1 Paulinella micropora | reverse complement strand
ATTGCGCCAAGGACCTCGAATATTACCAACGGGCGGCGAAACAAAACTATGCGGCTGCGCAATGCGCCCTGAGAGTCTGTTACAGCTGCGGGCTCGGCGTCCCCAAAGACAGCGCCAAGGCACTTGAATGGTACCGGCGGGCCGCCGCTCAGAACTACGCAGCGGCTAAGACTAACCTGGGGCAATTTTACGCTGGCGGGCGCGGCGTGGTCCAGGATCTGCCCAAGGCAGTCGACTGGTACCAGCAGGCGGCCGAGCTGGGGCACACGCCTGCCATGTATAACCTAGGAGTCTGTTACGCAAATGCGCTTGGCGTGGCGCGGGACCTTCCCAAGGCTGTCAAATGGTACCAGCGGGCGGCCGCACAGAACAACGCAGACGCGCAATTTAGGCTGGGCAAATGCTACGCTAACGGTACGGGCGTCCGCAGAAACAAGAAAAAAGCAGCCATGTTGTACCGGCGGGCGGCTCCGCGCAACGCAGAGGCCCAATACCGGCTCGGCCTGTGCTACAGCCTCGGGCACGGCGTGCTTCGCGACGACGCACAGGCCTACAAGTACTACCTGCTGGCGGCGCAAAATGGCGTCCCCAGGGCCGCCCAGAAAGTGAGGCTCTACGTCGCACAGGGGCGCGGCGCAATCTTTGGGGACACCGCCGCTGCGGCTGAGCCCCCGGCCAAAAAATGCAAGACCTAAACCAAGCAAAACCTTTTTTTTCCCGTCTAGAACTTTGTTGGTGTAGTGTTTGATTTAATAAACAGTTTTTCTTTCTTGGCGAAGAACTGCTTTTTATGTCGCACCAACAAACCCCTGCGCAAAAAACAATCAAACTGAGCCCCCCCCCCCGTGCTCGAGGAGAGGAGAGGGGGCAGTGCCCCCCCCCTCCCCCATCTCCCTCACCCTCGTCTACAAAGAAAAGGCAGGAGAGGGAAGGAGGCAGGGGACACTGAAGAAGCGTTCTCGTAGAACCTCTCCCCCCCCCACCCCAAAAAAAGCTTTCTCTTGTGAGTAATACACAGTAGTATGGTTAGTTCTGGTTACAAGAAGAGCCGGCGTCGTCGCAACCGCGGGCGTACTATGTTGTCACGCGCACACCTAAAGGCGGTGCTTGCTGAGACTAAGAGCGCCAGGCTTGATCTTTTGCAGGAAGCTGCTGAGCAAGGCAACACCGATGCCCAAATGTGCCTGGCTGACCTTTACCTTCATGGCACAGAGGGTGCCCCCCAGGACCCCGCCAAGGCAGTGAAGCTTTTTGAAATGGCGGCAGAACAGGGACACGCAGAAGCCCAGCTGTGTCTGGCAGCCTGTTATGCCAACGGGACGGGCGTCGGCCTGGACCTCGCCAAAGCAGCCAGGTGGTTCAAGGACGCCGCGGAACAGGGAGACGCACAAGCGCAGCGTTGGCTGGGTGCGTGCTATGAAGAAGGGACAGGAGTTGTGAAGAACGAAGTCGAGGCTGTGAAGTGGTACGCATTGGCGGCAAAGCAAGGGGAGACTGACGCACAATACAACCTAGGCGACTGCTACCTGGAAGGCCAAGGAGTGACCAAAAATGAACTCAAAGCGGTGCAGTGGTATGACAGAGCGGCTGCCAAAGGAAATGCAACTGCACAGTTACGGCTGGGCAACTGCTACTTTGGAGGCAGAGGGGTCCCTCAGAACGATGCCAGAGCCTTCCAGCTGTATCAGCAAGCAGCTCTCCAAAATCTAGCGGACGCGCAGTTTCAGCTGGCAGCATGCTATCTGAACGGCTGGGGTACCCCGAAGAATCAGACCAAGGCGTTCGAATTCTTCAAGAAGGCGGCGTTGCAAGGTAGCCTAGCAGCGCAGTTCCGGCTAGCTTTTTGCTACGATTCTGGCGAAGGCACAGCCCAGGACAAAGACCAGGCCGCCGCGTGGGCTACCAAGGCCTCTGCACAAGGCCATGCGGACGCGCGTTGTTTACTGGGCGCTTACCATTTCTTTGGCGTCTCGGTGCCTAAGGACGAAGCGAAGGGCGTACAATACTGGTCGCAGGCGGCAGGTCTGGGATCCGCCTTTGCACGAGAGTCTCTGGCCACGTATGTCAGATAGTTGCCCTCTAGGTAGTAGCTGCAGAGTGTATAACAGTCGCAAAGAAAGTTTAATTTTCTTTTTAATTAAAAGCTCGACCAAACCTAAGCCTGTAATTGAGACTCAAAAAACAGCAGGAAATTTTTAGAGAGAGAGAGAATAAACTCAGGAGAAGGCAGAGAGAGGGGTGAGAATGGGGAAGGGAGGGAGAAAGGAAGGGGAGGGGGGGGGGGGGGGGGAGTCAAGAGTAAAGATCAAATTGCGGGCCAAGACAAAAACCTGGCTCTCTTAGAAATATAAAACAAGAAAGTAGCTGATTGTTGCTCATAAACCACCCCGAGAGCCGTTGCAAGATGGATGACAAGGAAGCTCTGGTTGTCGAAGAATTCTGCAAGCGCGCATACCAAGAGACCGGCCTTCCAGACGAACAGAAGCCTAGATTGCTTGACTACATCTTCGGCAAAAAGTACAGCCATTATTTGCCAAAAGACACGCAAATGGACAAAGAAAACATTGTACGAATCGAAGCAGAAAGACTGGAGTGGTATTCGAATGCCAAGCCCAAGCCCTTGCCTGCTGAAGCGCTGCTACTGCTTGAAAAGGCCAAACAAGCGCTGGTAGAGAAACGCTACGAAAAGGCTCTTGAATTGCTCCTGGCGGAACCGGTGGTATTCTGCGGAGAGGCTTTATACCATGTCGGGAGCTGTTTGGAGTCAGGGGAGGGCCTACCCGCCTCTGACACTGATTTCGCTCAATTATACTGGGCGTCTGCAGTCCAAACTTCTCTTCCACTTAGTCCAGCTAACCCTTGGCATTTGGATGTGCTGTCGAAACTTGTAAAATACGAGAACCCTAGCTGGAAGACGAACCCAAATTCGTTCCCCGCGTGTCTCTCTAATGGAACGTCGTGGTTCCAGAATTTGCGGAATGAGCTGAAGTCGAAGTCGAACCAAGCCTCCGCAGGGCCTCTGGACATGGAGGGCGTCTTGGTGCGGAGCGTAAAAGAGCCCCTGCAAGCCCCCCTGCCTATAGAGCTTGGCAGGACTCCTCTGCACGTCGAACAGCCCCCGAGACCAGCACAAACGCCCGAAACAACCGATGAAAAACATGATCAGGTGCAGAACACGATTGAGCTGGTATCTCGAGCCCCCCCAAACCCTTTGTCAAGAAAAGAAGAAAATGCATACAGCATGGAGTCAGAGCCGCGCAGGATGACCTTTGTGCAGAGTGAGGGTAAACGTTTGCTGCAGGTCATGCAAACTAAGCCACCAGAGCTCCACCGCGTTGATTCACACGCTAGCCTGCGTGCATTGAAGATACTTGCAGAGGCTCGGGCCCTACTCGCACAAGGCAATCAAGAAAGTGACCTCTTGGCAGTGCAGAAAATGCGCCAGGCGCCGGCGGTGTGGCATCCAGAAGCTTTATATCACCTCGGGAATTGTGCAGAAGCTGGAAGGGGCATGAGCCCAAGTGACACAGAACTCGCCTCCTTATACTGGATATGTGCATTCGAGTTTACTACCACCATTAGTGGGAACAGCTGGCAGGATTTTTGGCAACTCGACAATCTTTGGAAGCTAAGCATGTACTTTGAAAAGTCTGACGCACTAGTCAGCTATTCCGATTTCTTCAAACCACGCCGCCCTCGTAATATGTACTATATCATGGAATTGGTTCGCCTCTTGCGGACCAAACCGCTACGAAAACATCGAGATCACTTTATTGCTCGGAGCTATCAAGCCCCCCAGACCTCTCTGCTATCCAAGCTAGCCTGGCGCGAAACGTGGCAAGACGGTAAGCTGAACACTACCGCTATGCTCCGTAGCGTCAAAATGCAACTCTTTGCTTCTCAGCTTCTGCAAAAGCCGTTGGTCACAATAGAGCAAGCTCGAGAAAATATTTACAAGTTTTTCAAGGCCGAGCCAACCGAGCATTTCTGGCAAGACTTCCGTGACATCATGGCACGCTGGTGGTTGGCAAAATCCGAAACACACGCGGCAGTGAGGGTTGTTGCGCCAAGAAAGGTGCTGCTAGGCGAGCCCATTCCCGTTGAGTTCACACAGTTGGCCAAGCTGTATCACCTGCGTGCGAGCTTCAAAACCGATCAACTTGAATTGGTACCTTGTCACTGGGCATCGAGCTACACTAAGGAACGAAACCCGTTCAAGCTCTGGGAGACCTATTGTGTCAAAACCTTGTCGGAGCAGGACATGGAGGCCTTGCTCTTGCCTCGAGAGCTTCCAGCCAATCCAAGTAGCAGCGCGACTGATTGCGGCACTACGACGCTAGACTTGGGGGGCTTGATTCGTAGCTGCTTTGAACCGCCCGACGGAGACTTTTTTGTTGGTTGGCTCTCGCACTTGCTTGGTCTAGTACGGCCCCTTCATGAACCGCCTGTAAGGTCCTGGGTATGCCTTACAGGTACGGTGCCCCTTCTGCTTAAGCAAATCCTGCGCTCGGTTTGCCAGGCATTGGGCGATGAACACGTTTGGGTTCTTCGTGACGATGATGTTGCCAGGCCACCTTGCCTCCCACATGGCTTGCTGGTTCTGGTGGATGGTGTTTCTAGGATTGCGCACACGGGTAGCCAACGCAAAGAACTCTTGGAACTCTTGTGCTCGGATAGAAAACAGCTCGCTAAAAAGACATCAATATACCAACGCAATCGAAGCAAGATACTTGTTTTGCCCGCCGCTAACGGGCAGCCACTGTGGTCGGCGGAGCAGCTTTCGTGGCTTGGGGTCTCAACGGCTACGCCCCTGAGGCTTGTTACGGTTGCACCGCCTGCCTTGGTAGAGGTGCCCGCAGCGCAGGCGCTCGTCCAGCATCTGCGCACTGTTGCGCCTGTCAGCCCGCCCCTGGAGAAACGCGATCAGCCCGGCGGTTTAGGGGCCTGGGAGCTGGACTTCCGCAGATCCGTCGTAACGCAGCATGAATTGCCTGGAGGTTTGGATAAATCAAAAGAGACAACGCGCCTCCGAGTTTTTTGCCTTTTACAAGGCAAACACAAAGGGATGTTTGTCATGCGGCCCCAGGATCTTGTAACTAGTTTTTCACAGAGCCTGGGGTTCTGCAAGGAAGAAATGACCCAGGGTGCCACTGAGGGCTTTTGGCGAAGTTTTCAAGCGACTTTTCCCAGGCTCAACTTAGCCCAAAAAGGCAAGCAAAACATGTTGGACGAGAATGGAAAGCCTGCGAAAGGCTTGTTGTTCCCTTATACTGCGCATGAGTTATTGCCACAGCTAGGCAATGAGATACCACTCAAGAAGGAGCGGAAGAAAAAAGAAAAGCAAAAAAAGAAAGAAATTTCCAAGGAGCCTGCAGAGCCAAGGAGCGACGAGGAAGTGCGACGCAGAAGAAAGGCAGATAAAAAGAAACGGATGCGTGACCAGGAGAAGAAGGCAAGACGACAAAAGGAAAAGAAGCGCAGACGAAAGGAATCTTGCACTCCAACTTGGCCCCTCGATGGTGTGGTGGCCTTGCAACGCGAATTTTCACCGAAAGAACACGCCCCAGCTCCAGAATGATTGACAGCTGCTCATTTGATTTATCCAAACATCATTCAAAATCGCTTCAACAGCTTTTGCGAAATGCGTCTGGTTCATTAAATTTAAGTATGTATACATATTTCAGAAAACAAAACACTGCCGTTCAAGTCACCAGCCAGGCTCTTAACGTAGCAATAATACTGCCGGCGTCGGACGTGTGATTGCAAGGATCCGCACATTCATCCTTGTTCCAAAAAGGCTTTTGTCAATATCAGACAAATCCTTCTTTGAACCAGTGGAGGAAACCGAAGGAAAGCAGTCGGGGAATAACTAGAAAAAGCATGTGAAAACAAGCCGCCCCCGTTTAAAACGCCGGAGGGGGGGAAGCTATTAATAAGATCCTCCGACCTTTTCCTCCGTCTTGCACAGATTGTTTTTTTGGGAATCAGACAAGCCAGTAAACCTATTTTCTGGTTTTCTAATTTTCTAATCTTTGGAATTTACTTGCGACCCGCGGCCTAGGCGGGGGTAGGTAGCGCTACAGCGGGGGGTATTGACTGTGAAAATTTTAGAAAACTAGAAAAACCGGAAACGGGTTTTCAGGATTTTTTTGGGCCCCACTCTCCCCCTCGCCGCCTATCTCCCCCCCCCACCCCTCCCCTCCCCCCTCCTCGCCCCTCTCCCCTCCTCGCCCCTTTTCCTTCTCTCCCCTTCCCCTTCCTTCCCTCCCCTTCCCCCCCGCACTTCTCCCTCCGTCTTGCACAGATTTTTTTTCGGGAGTCAAACAAGCCGGTAAACCTATTTTCTGGTTTTCTAATTTTCTAATTTCGGCTTTACACTTTCGACCTGCAGCCTGGGCGGGGGTAGGTCGTGCTACAGCCATCCAGCTCTCTTGCACTCACCCCGACATGCGGCTGAGGCGGGGGTAGGTAGCGCTACAGCGGGGGGTATTGACTGCGAAAAATTTAGAAAACTAGAAAAACCAGAAACGGGTCTTCAGGATTTTTTGGGGCCTCACTCTTTCCCTCGCCGCCTATCCCCCCCCCCCCCCTTCTCCCACTCCCCTTCCCCTTCCTTCCCTTCCCTTCCTCCCCGCACTTCTCCCTCCGTCTTGCACAGATTTTTTTTCGGGAGTCAGACAAGCCGGTAAGCCTATTTTCTGGTTTTCTAATTTTCTAATTTTGGCTTTGCACTTTCGACCTACAGCCTGCGCGGGGGTAGGTCGTGCTACAGCCATCCAGCTCTCTTGCCCCCCACCCCCGACATGCGGCTGGGGCGGGGGTAGGTAGCGCTACAGCGGGGGGGTATTGAATGTGAAAAATTTAGAAAAACTAGAAAAACCAGAAACGGGTCTTCAGGATTTTTTGGGGGCCCACTCTCCCCCTCGCCCCCTATCTCTCCCCTTCCCCCACCCCTCCCCCCTCCCTTTCTCCCCCTTCTCCCATTCCCCTCCCGTCCCCCTCCCCCGCACTTCTCTCCCCCCCCCCCTCCCTCCTCCTCCCCCCTCAGTCTTTCACAGATTTTTCTTTTCGGGAATCAGACAAGCCGGTAAACCTATTTTCTGGTTTTCTAATTTTCTAATTTTGGCTTTGCACTTTCGACCTGCAGCCTGGGCGGGGATAAGTCGTGCTACAGCCATCCAGCTCTCTTGCACCCACCCCCGACATGCGGCTGGGGCGGGGGTAGGTAGCGCTACAGCGGTGGGTATTGACTGTGAAAAATTTGGAAAACTAGAAAAACCAGAAACGGGTTTTCAGGATTTTTGGGGCCCCACTCTCCCCCTTGCCGCCTATCTCTCCCCGCCCCCCCCCCCCCTCCCCTCTCCCCTCCTCGCCCCTTTTCCTTCTCTCCCCTTTCCCTTCCTTCCCTCCCCTTCCCCCGCACTTCTCCCTCCGTCTTGCACATATTTTTTTTCGGGAGTCAAACAAGCCGGTAAACCTATTTTCTGGTTTTCTAATTTTCTAGTTTTGGCTTTACACTTTCGACCTGCAGCCTGGGCGGGGGTAGGTCGTGCTACAGCCATGTAGCTCTCTTGCCCCCAACCCCGACATGCGGCTGGGGCGGGGTTAGGCAGCGCTACAGCGGCGTTCTGTACCGCTGCAAGAAAATGAAAAAAATAGAAAAACCAGAATTCGAAAAACCGGGCTGGTAAATAAAGAATCTGGATTTTGTTCCTTAAGTGTGTCTTTAATGAAGCGTTGTGGTTGTAAGATTCGTTGAATAAGCTGAAGTTCTAGCCTTTAGCTAACCCGGCGCCAACGACGTGATCTCTTTAATGATTAAATGTAACAAAAACGGAAAATAGTACTTTATCTTTGTGTCAAGCTCTTTGGACCAGAAACAGGTTGGCTAAGTCTTAGAGCCCCCCCAATACTAACTGAGGGGATGGGGGAGGCGCGCCAAGAGTTTCCAGGGTACTGCTCTTGGCGCGCCAAGAAAGTGCGCAAAGGAATACAGAAAAGACCCCGCTCCAGCCGCCTCGGGGGACCTCCCCGAGGGAAGAGAAAGGGAAAGGGAAGAGGGAAAGAGGAGGGACGAAAGGATGAGGGGGGGGGGGGGGGGAGCCCCGTCCCCCTCCCTCGGGAGGTCCTGAAAAAAAAATACGCACGGAGAAAAAATCTAAAAAAGCTTACATTAGCATGTCAGCCAAAAGCATCGGCACCTGCAAGTCATGCTTCTTCTCGTGCTGTCTCTCCTCGGTCCTGGCCCACGCTAAGCTAGCCTTGACCGGCGATGCTATTACGTTCGGCAGCGCCAGTATTACGTATAGCACAGACGAGATGCTGCTGGTAGATGGTATCAGCGTGCGCGACCTGGCAGCCAAAGTAGCGGTGCTGAATGCGACCGTGGCCGCGCAAAGCAATCACATCCGCGAGCTCCAGGAAGTTATACACATGCAACAACTTCGGCTCGAGGAGCACGGTGCACAACAGTCGCGAGTTCAGAACTTCACCCAGCAACTCGAACGACACTTCCAGGCGCGCGACAGACTAGAGTGGTCACTAGCAAAGAGCGCCGGCTACCCTGGTTCAAGTTGGTATTCGCTAACCTACGGCAAAGGCCTGTTTGTTGCGGTCGGCTACTCAACTTGGCAGAACGAGTCAGTTATGACGTCGTCCGACGGCCGGAACTGGACTATCCGCCGTACACCTGTCGGGCTGCATTATTGTAATGACGTGATGTTTGGCGGCGGCATGTTCGTGGCGGTGGGATACAAGGACGGCACCGGCAGCCACGACGGCGTCATGACGTCTCCGGACGGCCTAGTCTGGCAGCCGCGCGGGGTGGCGCGCAGGGAGTTGGCAAGCCGTCGCGTTTGGTGCTGGCGTGTTTGTGGCCCTGGGCTCAGTGTCACTGGGCTTGAATTCTGCAGTTCCGGCCGCTATGTTTTCGATTGGCGGTCTATCTTAGAACGACGGCAGTCTGCCCGCAAACTTTTGTCTTTATACCTACGGTCCTGTTAAGAAAATCGCTTACGGGCAAGGGCTGTTTGTGGCTGTTTTGCAAAAGGACGACTTTAATGTCGGACACGAGAGACCTGGTGTATTCTTGACGTCTGCCGACGCCGGCAAAACGTGGCAGATGCTGACGGGCGGAGTCTACGACAACTATTGGCCAGCCATAACTTATGGTGGAGGCCTTTTTGTCGCAGTCACTCGCTCCTTTGTGGCACTAGCCTATCGCGCTGATAAACCGGGCTCTGTGCTAGTGTCACTGTTGCGCGATCCTGGCGACAGTCTGTGCCTGCCTTCTCTAGAAACGTGCACACTCTCGCCCTCGGCCGTATCACAGGCAGTAAAAAAAGAGCAGGGAAGGTCAGGGAGAAGTGCACACTGCCGCGCCGCTGGGGCCAGGTTTGTAGCGTGATATGGCCGCTAAAGGCAAAGGCCGGCTAAGTGCCAGACCCCGCTGCTTGTCCCCCCCCCCCTCCTCCTACCCCAGAGATTAGGTGGCGGCACGGTTTTGTGCAGGCAGAAGCAGACGAGAGCAAAGGGTGCTTAAGAAGAAGGCTCTTCGATATGAAAGACTTGCTTTTATTAATAAATTTAACTTTCTTTTTTTGTCGCACGGGAACCACAAAATCCTTGATCTCCCGACGACACAGGGAGCAGCGCCTCAGCTGCCCGGTACAATCGGCGCACTGCCGGCTCGGACGTATAATTGCGAGAAACTGTACATTTCTTCTTGTTCCAACAAAGCTTTTGCGAAAATTGAATCAGGGGAGACAAGGGGAAAAGGAGGGAACGGGAGGGGGGGAGGAGCACTCCCCTCCCCTTTTCTCTCCTTCCTCTTTCTCTCTCCCCTTTGCCTTCCCCCCCTCCCCTTGCCCGTCTGTTTCTTTGGTTGTCGGGCAAAAAACTTTTTTTCCTCTATTCATATTTTTCATATTCCCGCAGATCTTGCGCCCGGTGGCCGAGCCATGGCACGGACAGGACGCCGTCGGGGGTCGTGAGAGTCCTTGTCCACCTGGTACATTGACCACTGTCCATCCATCCGCCGCAGGGTCGCGCTGGAGCACGGTGCGCAAGATATGCGGGAAATAGGAAAAATATGAAAAACGAAAAAAAAATTGGGGGATGCGTTTGCACGTGCAAAAACAAGGGACGAACCTGCGTGAGATTTGGGAGCGGGAAGGAGAAGGGGTAGGGGCGCGCAAAGAAAGTATTGAAAAAAATTTCTTTTATTAAAAGCTCGATAAAGTCTTATACTTGGCACTGAAAAATAGGAGCGGGAGAGGGAAGGAGTAGGAGAGGGGAGGCGCCCTCCTTTTCCGTCCCCCTCTGCTTAGCGTCCCCTCCCCCCTCTACTCTCGGGGGGAAGAGATAGGGTGGGGGGGAGGAGCGCCCCCCTCCCCCTTTCTTTTTAGTCTTGTACCATCGAGCCATCTCTTCCAACGCGCAGATCTGCCAACAACACTTTTTTTGCTGGCCATAGACGGCGCAGCCGGCGATGGAAGTGGAAAAGCCCTGTCTAAGTTGCACTAGCTGCAAGCGTCTCTTGGCGGTGGACCCTGCGGGCTGTGGACAGGTAAAGTGTGAATGTGGGCAGATCTTTTTACAACCCGCCATATTTACGCCCGCGCGGATAATCGAGCCAAGCCACACAGTCTCCAACAACACTGCAGGTCCTGTCCCCCTCCCCGTCCCCACTCTCCCCCCCCCCCCCTTCGTTAAGCAAGCCTCAGCAGGCCGGGATTTGTTGTGTGCAGGCAATATCATCAACATCAATCAGACCACACAGTCAATGTACGAAAGGCGTGGGGCCAATCACTGCGTGCATTTGCTGCTGTGCCTCTGCACCTCCGGGCTGTGGCTTCCTTGCTGGATTCTGGCATGCCTGGACTGCGCCTGCCAGCGGCCATGCAATTCGTAGCTATTTAGCTTCGGCGCTTTATTCTTTTATTGGAACAGCCCCGGCCCACGTCTCTGATTAAAATTTGTGCTAGTGTCAATTACTCCAATTCGAAATCCGGCAGCCACGCTTACTGTAACCTTTTTTTATTTAATAGTACCTAGCAGATTTTTTTGTTTTAATCCAAGTAGGTGACGATGGTCGCCGTGCGGGCTTCATTATGCTAAATCAAATCAGGCTTCAATCGTGTCGTCTGAGGCGTCGTTTGCGATGTAGCCCTTTCCTCTGCGCCTGAGAAAATACCGACGCAGGCAGACACCGGACACGACGCAGGCTAGACAAAGCAGAAGCACGATTAGCGCCGTAAAGCCCGCACGCCAAACCGATGATGATGATGGACGTTCGTACTCACAACCAAACAGTCCATAGTATTCGATCTTGCACGGCAAAAGCAGGTTCTGGCATTTGAGGTACAGGTACACACGATTGCCGTCCAGTATCTGTGCCGTCTGGAAATCGACACACGACACCGCGGACAGCAGGCTGCTGTTGCCACTGTAGTCGGATTGTGTGTCCGCTGTCGTAGTAAGAGAGGGGTAATACAAACTACCCTCCGGGTCAGGGTCGGGCGTGGCTCTAATGGTAAACACCGAGGGGTCACCTAGTAAGTAGTCTTGGGCTCGCAGCTGTAGTGTGCTGACGTAGACATAGGCACCAACAGGACATTCGTAGTACAATATACCTTGTTCGGACCAGGCCAGAGCTGCTACCTGTATGGTTTGGTCGCCACGGTCGCAGACGCAGCCGGCATCCGCTAGGGTCCCGGCCAGGCACCAGACATATAGGAAGGCCAAGAGCATTTTTGGGGTCTGGCTAAAAAAAATGTGTGCTGGGTCGTATTATGGCAGGCGCACAAGAATAAGGATAGGAAGAAGAAGGAAGGGATAGACAGAGTGTAACAGGGAAGGCGAAGGGGGGGGTCCCCCCCCCTGACCCCCACCCCACCCTTTGCCAGTCGCTGATAGTTATGAGCGGGACGGAGAAGGGGTAGGGGGAGGGGGTGCGCAAAGAAAATATTTTTAAAAAAATTTTTTTTTTTATTACAAGCTCGATAAAGTCTTACACTCGGCAGAAAGAGAGAGACAAAGAGAAAGGGGGAGGGGGGTGCCTTGTTGTTTATCTAATAATAAAAGTTTTCGCCACCCCTGTAGCCTCAGAGGACCTCACTTTCATAGCAACTTGTCAAGAGCCTGCAGACCATGAGCCACCGCTCGACGTCCGCGACGTCAAAGTCGTGGTCGAACTCTGCCAGACGGGCGCCTGGCTGAACTTGGCAGAACTGGTACAAGTCGTGGCCCAAGGCTACGTTAAACTTGCCCCGCGAGCGCGGAAGTCGTTCGTGGTACGCAAATAAGTTGGCGGCTGCTGTCGGCGGGAAACGCGCGTCGCAGCTCAGCCCCCAAATCACGTACCGCAACCTAAAACAAGAGACGGGCGCTCCGCCTGGTATTCCACTGGATTGGAGCCGGCTACGAGGACGACCTTTCGCTCTTTATCCACGCCGCCTGCCGCGACAAGCAGCTTGGCTGGCTTGGTCTAACCAGGGCAAGCCAGGTAGGGCCTTGTCCGGGGTCACGCGCGAGCTTTTCATATTTTTCATAATTTTCTGACCTTGCGCACGGTGGCCGAGCCATGGCACCGACAGGGCCTTCCGCCGGAGTCGGAAGGCCCCTTGTCCACCTGGTACATTGAACACCGCGCATCCATCCGCTGCAGGGCTGCGCTGGAGCAAGGTGCGCAAGATGTAAAAAAAACAGCACGACCAGGTACCAGACCCCGCTGCTTGCCCCCTCCCCCCCCCCCCTCCTCCTCCTGCCCGGATAAAACCCGGTAAATTGAAGAAAATTGCGGCGCCGTCTACCCCTTGACGGCAATGAGGTGCCACACAAAACAGAAGGAAAACGCGGGCAAGGACACAAAATGGGTGAAACGACGCAAGAAAGAGAAGAAAAAAAGTGTAGGCGGCGTCAGGGGCATGCTTTTCCGGGAGCGACTGTGTAGTGCCGGTTGATTGATTACAAAATAAAAAACTTTTTTATTAGCGGTGTCGCAAAACACGCTGGACGCAGAAGGTTCGCGATGATCGTATGCATAGCTGTAGGAATCTTTGGTCGGTTCAGTTGCTCCAAGATTACATCTGTAGTAAGATATAAAACAAATTCAGAAAAGAAAGTTGCTCAGATGCATCTTTTCATAAAAAAGCGCAAACTCAGCCGGCTTAGCCACCTTAAGGTCGGACAGGCGGATTGGATTGAAATCTAGCGCTAGAATTGCGTTTCACCAATGAAAAATTCTTTTTTTATTAGCCCTCTTTTCGAGCGGGGAGGGGACGGGGGGAGGGAGGGAAAGGGGAGGGGGAGGGCGCCTCACCCCCCCCCCCTTTTGCATTTCCCTGGAGTAGAAACACTGCATGTGACGCGCATACGCAAGGACAAAAAAAAAGGTGTCCTGTTCTTCGAGAGAAAGATCAGATCAGAAAAAGTCCATTGTACGCGCATGACGGACGGCTGCACACACGACTAGCAGCGTCGGGGCGGCCGCTGCGGTACACGAAAAGGTTGGACGAGACATACTAGTTCCTTTTGCGGTCGTCAAGCCCGATGCAGCGTCGAAACCACCGGGGCCGACCGAGATACTGACTGTCGAGGAAGCCATACCGCGTCTGAAGGCACTGGCTGGTCGCCTGGCCTGCCCCGAGTGTGCCCCCGCACTTCTCTCCCCCCCCCCTCCCCTCCCCACTCCCTCCCCCCCCCCCTCCCCTCCCCACTCCCTCCCCCCCCCCCCCCCTCCGTCTTGCACAGATTTTTTTTTCGGGAGTCAGACAAGCCGGTAAACCTATTTTCTGGTTTTCTAATTTTCTAATGTTGGCTTTGCACTTTCAACCTGCAGCCTGGGCGGGGGTAGGTCGTGCTACAGCCATCCAGCTCTCCTGCGCCCACCCCCTACATGCGGCTGGGGGCGGGGGTAGGTAGCGCTACAGCGGGGGGTATTAACTGTGAAAAACTTAGAAAACTAGAAAAACCAGAAACGGGTTTTCACGATTTTTTGGGGGCCCACTCTTCCCTCGCCCCCCTATCGCTCCCCTCGCCCCGCCTCTTCCCCCTCCCTTTCTCCCCCTTCTCCCACTCACATTCCGCTCGGTTTTCCGGCGTGCGACCGACGGCAGCACGGCCCGACTATGATGCCACCGTGAGCAAGAGGAAAGAAAGGAGGGGAGAAGGAAAAGAAAAGGGGGGGGGCGCTCCTTTCTCCTTAGTGTCCCCCATCTCTCTTCTCCTCTTCCTTGTCAAGACATTTTAATTTACTTTTTTTTTTACTTTCCTGGCTTCCCTCTTCCTCTCTTAGCTCTCTCTATCAAATGCAAGACTTTATTGGAGGATTTTTTTTAATTAAATTTTTTGTAGCTTCTGCGCCCTTCCCCTCCCCTTTTCCCCTTGTTCTTTGAGCCCCCCGGGCTCAGGGGGCTCAGAGCGGAGAGGAAGAAAAAAAAGGGGGGGGTGCCCCCCCCTTTCCAGGAAGAAGGGAGAGCGAAGGGAGGCGAGGGGAAGGTGGGGGGAATGCCCCTTTCCCCTTTTATTTTCTCCCTTCCCACTTGAGCCCCCTGAGCCCGGGGGGCTCAAAGAACAAGGGGAAGGGAGAGGGGCAGGGCACAGAAGCTACAACAAAACAATAAATACATGAAACGCCTCCACTAGTTTTCAGTGCAAAGTGTACGACTTTGTCGAGTTTCAATAAAAAAGAAATTCGCACTTCCTTGGCGCCTCCCCACCCTGCCCTTTCCTTCTCACTCTCTTAGTTTTCAGTTCCAAGATTAAAGCTTTGTCAAGGTTTTTATTAATATTATTATTATTATTATTACGTTCTTACTAGCGCGAAAACTTTCAATTGTGCACGAAAGAAAAAATCGTGAAAACCCGTTTCTGGTTTTTCTAGTTTTCTAAGTTTTTCACAATCAATACCCCCCCGCTGTAGCGCTACCTACCCTCGCCCCAGCCGCATGTCGGGGGTGGGCGCAAGAGAGCTGGATGGCTGTAGCACGACCTACCTCCGCCCAGGCTGTAGGTTGAAAGTGCAAAGCCAAAATTAGAAAATTAGAAAACCAGAAAACAGGTTTACCGCGGCTTGTCTGAGCAAGACGGAGGAGGGAGGAGGGAGGGGGGAGGGGCGGGGAGAAGTGCGGGGGAAGCGATAGGGGGCCGAGGGAAGAGTGGGCCCCCAAAAAATCGTGAAAACCCGTTTCTGGTTTTTCTAGTTTTCTAAGTTTTTCACAATCAATACCCCCCCGCTGTAGCGCTACCTACCCCCGCCCCAGCCGCATGTCGGGGGTGCGCGCAAGAGAGCTGGATGGCTGTAGCACGACCTAACCTCGCCCAGGCTGCAGGTTAAAAGTGCAAGCCAAAATTAGAAAATTAGAAAACCAGAAAACAGCTTTACTGGCTTGTTTGACTCCCGAAAAAAAATCTGTGCAAGACGGAGGGGGGAGGAGGGAGGGGGGGGGGGGGAGAGAAGTGCGGGGGAAGGGGAGGGGAGGCGAGCGGAATGTGAGTGGGAGAAGGGGGAGAAAGGGAGGGAGGCGAGGTGGGGCGAAGGAAGAATGGGCTCCCAAAAATCGTGAAAATCCGTTTCTGGTTTTTCTAGTTTTCTAAGTTTTTCACAGTCAATACCCCCCGCTGTAGCGCTACCTACCCCCGCCCCAGCCGTATGTCGGGGGTGCGCACAAGAGAGCTGGATGGCTGTAGCACGACTAACCCCCGCCCAGGCTGCAGGTTGAAAGCGCAAGTCAAAATTAGAAAATTAGAAAACCAGAAAACAGGTTTACCGGCTTGTCTGACTCCCGAAAAAAAATCTGTGCAAGACGGAGGAGGGAGGAGGGGGCGGAGAAAAGTGCGGGGAAGGGGAGAGAAGGCGAGCGGAATGTGAGTGGGAGAGAAAGGGAGGGGGGCGAGGCGGGGCGAGGAAAGAGTGGGCCCCCAAAAAACCGTGAAAACCCGTTTCTGGTTTTTATAGTTTTCTAAGTTTTTCACAGTCAATACCCCCCGCTGTAGCGCTACCTACCCCCGCTCCAGCCGCATGTCGGGGGTGCGCGCAAGAGAGCTGGATGGCTGTAGCACGACCTACCCCCGCCCAGGCTGCAGGTTGAAAGCGCAAGGCCAAAATTAGAAAATTAGAAAACCAGAAAACAGGTTTACCGGCTTGTCTGACTCCCGAAAAAAGATCTGTGCAAGACGGAGGGGGGAGGAGGGGAGGGGGGCGGGGGCGGGGAGAAGTGCGGGGAAGGGGCGGGGCGAGGGGAGCGATAGGGGGGCGAGGGAAGAGTGAGCCCCCAAAAAATCGTGAAAACCCGTTTCTGGTTTTTCTAGTTTTCTAAGTTTTTCACAATCAATACTCCCCGCTGTAGCGTTACCTACCCTCGCCCCAGCCGCATGTCGGGGGTGGGCGCAAGAGAGCTGGATGGCTGTAGCACGACCTACCTCCGCCCAGGCTGCAGGTTGAAAGCGCAAGCCAAAATTAGAAAATTAGAAAACCAGAAAACAGGTTTACCGGCTTGTCTGAGCAAGACGGAGGGGCGGGGAGAAGTGCGGGGGTTAGGGTTAGGGTTAGGGTTAGACAGGAAAAAAATAATAATTCTGCTTTTTATTAAAACAAGAATTCGACAACAGACGGAAAGCGACTTTTTTTGTGTGTGTGTGGTGTGGCAAAGGCTGCCTACTGGGCTGTTCTGGAAGAGCCTCGTAGCAGAACGTGTGACCGAGGCGTTGCGGGGAGGAGCGGCGAGAAAGTGTTTAATTTTTTTTCAAAGAACCCAAGCCGGAATTTCAATTGTTGATGCAACGCTAGGTATATAAGCAAGCGCGTGGTAGTGATTTCGTTTTTATAGCTAAAACCTTGGGGCATAGCACACGGCGTCCTCCAGCCCTTGCAAGGCCGAGCCGAGGAGCTCCTCCCAGGCTGGGTCGTGATAGTCCCGTGCCAGAACGGAGGCCACGCCTTCTTGAAGCTTGAGGCATAAGTCAGAAAGGCTTCTGCTGCCTACCCTCCTTTCTAGAACAAAGCCGTGCGAAGGAGCACGGTCTTCTTCGTCTTCATCAAGCTGGCGCAGAAGTAACAGCGCCTGCGACAGCTTGGCTTGGGTTGCGACACCGTCGAAACCACGAATACGGTTTCGAGCGGAGGCTCTCATTTGTCCCAGCACAAGTCCGGCGTAGTGTAGCATCGCTAGGCGCTGCGGTTCACGGTCGAACCACGGCCGCGCGTACGGCCACACGCGCGATGGAGTGTCGTATTCATTTGAGCTCTGTGCTGGCCAGCGCCGATTTCTCTTAAGATCGAAGGAACCTACTGTCTCTGGCACGCAGTAGCCAACAATAAAAAACCAGGCTTCGGCAGATAAACCGAGGGGAGCGTCGTGCGGCCTGCGGGACCAGGTCTGTAGATAACGCGCCAGCTCGCAGGCTTCGCCCCTATTAAGGCGGAGCTGGCATTCAAGGATTAGGCAAATCTCTCCACGTGGTGACTTGAACACGCGCAGAAGATCGTACCTGCCTTGCAGACCCGACATTGGCGTTCGGGCGATGAGTGCCTCTGCCGTCAGGCGCGGGCCGGGCTTCAGGTTTACGGAACTAAAAGTGAGGTCGGTGACGCGTGCAGGCAGGCTGGAGGCCCACAAACTCGTGGCCAAGGCTCTCCCAGAACTGGATCAGCGCCTTCGGGATCACGGTACTATTCATCAGCAACAATCTGAGGCGTAGCCAAACTATGCCACGCGGTCCAAAGGGCAATATAAGTGTATCTGACAGGTCCGAAGATGGGTCCCCATAGTAGTCAATTGATATTTTGATTTCTTCAAGCGTGAGAGAGAAGTAATACCTTAGCAAAATTAAAAGCAAATGCTAAGGGGAGGAGAAGAAAAAAATCAGAAGGGTCACAGCTACTAAAGAAGGGGGCGCCTCCTCCCCCCCCCCCCCCCCACACCCATGACGCCCCCTTTCCAAAATATGCACACACAAAAAATAATAAGCAAGCCAAATCCCAAAACCTGCAAAAGTGAAGGGGTACAACAGACGTTAGCCTGTCAGCCCCCCCTGCGCTCGGCACCTGTAAGTCATGCTCATCGTGTGCTGTCTCTCCGCGGTTCTGGCCCAGGCTAAGCTAGCATTGACCGGCGACGCTATTACGTTTGGCAGCGCCAACATTACGTACAGCACGGACCAGCTGCTGCTTGTAGACGGCGTCAGCGTGCGCGACCTGGCGGCCAAACTAGCGGCGCTGAATGCGACCGTGGCCGCGCAAGGCAATCAAATCCGCGAACTGCAAGAAGTTGTGCAAACGCAAAAAATGCGGCTAGACGAGCACGGTGCGCAACAGTCGCGAGTTCAGAACTTCACCCAAAAAGTCGAACGACACTTCCAGGCGCGCGACAGGCTAGAGTGGTCTCTGGCTAAGAGCGCCGGCTCTCCTCGCAACGGTGCTTGGCACAAACTAGCGTATGGCAACGGACTGTTTGTGGCGGTAGGATCTGTAGGGTGGAGTAATAACGAGTCAGCAATGACATCTCCTGACGGTCGAAACTGGACGATCCGTCGCACGCCTGTCGGATGTACATGGGCGGATATTGTGTTTGGCGGCGACATGTTTGTGGCGGTGGGATATAAGGGCGGCACCGGCAACCACGACGGCATCATGACGTCTACGGACGGCCTAGTCTGGCAACCGCGCGGGGTGGCGCGCGCAGGAGATTGGCGCGCCGTCGCGTTTGGCGACGGCGTGTTCGTGGCCCTGGGCTCAGTGACGCCGGGCTTGAATGCTGCAATTCCGACCGCTATGTTTTCGACCGACGGCGTAACCTGGACAGACGGCAGTCTGCCCGCAAACTTTGGTCTGGCCAGCTATGGCGCTGTGCAGGCGATTTCTTATGGGCAAGGGCTGTTTGTGGCGGTTCTGCAGAAGGACGACTGTAATGTCGAATATGCTAACAGGCCTGGTATATTCCTGCTGTCTGCCGACGCCGGTCGAAGCTGGACGGTTCTGGCGGGCGAGATGTACGACAACTACTGGACGGATATAACTTATGGCCAAGGCCTTTTCGTCGCGGTCGCGGCTGCTTGTATGAACGGGCGGACCTGCGCCATGGCGTCGGCCGACGCTGGCAGAACCTGGGCGTACCGGGTACCTAGCGTCGTGGCCACGAGCGGCTACATGGGTTTCACCCAAATCGGCTGCAGCGAGGATGGCCTGTTCGTAGGAGTGCGCGAAGGAGGCGATCGAGTACTGGTATCGCGCGACGGGGTTACTTGGGACCCCCAGGCTATCCCCAGCACTAAAACCTGGCGTGCTATCGCGTATGGCAATCGTTCCTTCGTGGTGCTGGCCGGTGAACCTGGCACGGCGGGCTCCGTGCTAGTATCGATATCACTGTTGCGTGATCCTGGCAACAGTTTGTGCCTACCTTCTCTAGAAACGGCATGCTCACGACCTAGCCAGGCCAACAACGCGTAGATACAAATCCCATGCCCCGAGGAATGAAAAGGCAAGTTGTACATATTATATATGTTTTTCTGAGAGCGGCACTTATATTTTAAAACTTATCCAAAAAAAATTAAAGCTATTGAAAGAATTCTTGCATTTTTGCCGCCGTTGTGCTTGGCCGCCCATCAGTACATAGTATCACGCCGGATCCGACGCACGGTGCGCCAGGCTCGATGGCTCTGCCACCAGCTACCGGATTTTGTCGGTGGCAGGATTCTGAATTTTTGGGGATACCCCCGGTTTTCAATGCGGTCGCGACCTCCACTAGACCCGCGGCCTAGGCGGGGGTAGGTAGCGCTACAGCGGGGGGTATTGACTGTGAAAAATTTAGAAAACTAGAAAAACCAGAAACGGGTTTTCAGGATTTTTTGGGGCCCCACTCTCCCCCTCGCCGCCTATCTCTCCCCACCCCCTCCCCTCCTCGCCCCCTTTCCTTCTCTCCCCTTCCCCTTCCTTCCCTCCCCTTCCCCCCCGCACTTCTCCCTCCGTCTTGCACATATTTTTTTTCGGGAGTCAAACAAGCCGGTAAACCGATTTTCTGGTTTTCTAATTTTCTAGTTTTGGCTTTACACTTTCGACCTGCAGCTTGGGCGGGGGTAGGTCGTGCTACAGCCATCTAGCTCTCTTGCCCCCAACACCGACATGCGGCTGGGGCGGGGTTAGGCAGCGCTACAGCGGCGTTCTGTACCGCTGCAAGAAAATGAAAAAAATAGAAAAACCAGAATTCGAAAAACCGGGCTGGTAAATAAAGAATCTGGATTTTGTTCCTTAAGTGTGTCTTTAATGAAGCGTTGTGGTTGTAAGATTCGTTGAATAAGCTGAAGTTCTAGCATTTAGCTAACCCGGCGCCAACGACGCGATCTCTTTAATGATTAAATGTAACAAAAACGGAAAATAGTACTTTATCTTTGTGTCAAGCTCTTTGGACCAGAAACAGGCCGGCTAAGTCTTAGAGCCCCCCAATACTAACTGAGGGGATGGGGGAGGCGCGCCAAGAGTTTCCAGGGTACTGCTCTTGGCGGGGCGAGGGGAGCGATAGGGGGGCGAGAAAAGAGTGAGCCCCCAAAAAATCGTGAAAACCCGTTTCTGGTTTTTCTAGTTTTCTAAGTTTTTTACAGTCAATACCCCCCGCTGTAGCGTTACCTACCCCCGCCCCAGCCGCATGTCGGGGGTGGGCGCAAGAGAGCTGGATGGCTGTAGCACGACCTACCCCCGCCCAGGCTGCAGATTGAAAGCGCAAGCCAAAATTAGAAAATTAGAAAACCAGAAAACAGGTTTACCGGCTTGTCTGACTCCCGAAAAAAAAATCTGTGCAAGACGGAGGGGGGAGAGAAGTGCGGGGGAAGGGAAGGGGAGGCGAGCGGAATGTGAGTGGGAGAAGGGGGAGAAAGGGAGGGGGGAGAGGCGGGGCGAGGGGAGCGATAGGGGGGCGAGGGAAGAGTGGGCCCCCAAAAATCGTGAAAACCCGTTTCTGGTTTTTCTAGTTTTCTAAGTTTTTCACAGTCAATACCCCCCCGCTGTAGCGCTACCTACCCCGCCCCAGCCGCATGTCGGGGGTGGGCGCAAGAGAGCTGGATGGCTGTAGCACGACCTACCCCCGCCCAGGCTGCAGGTTGAAAGCGCAAGGCCAAAATTAGAAAATTAGAAAACCAGAAAACAGGTTTACCGGCTTGTCTGACTCCCGAAAAAAAATCTGTGCAAGACGGAGGGGGGAGGAGGGAGGGGGGCGAGGCGGGGCGAGGGAAGAGTGGGCCCCCAAAAAACCGTGAAAACCCATGCTGAGGTCTTTTCTTCTTAGCTGCGTCAGAGTTGGGCGGCCCTTACAGAGACTAAACAAAGTTACGGTAGAAACCCTGATTAATATGGAGGGCAAAAAATACTCTGACCGATTGGGGCAAGAAACTAAGGCTCTGAAGACATTGCCGAGCTGAACTGGAAAAGCCATGGGATTCTCGAACGCCACCTCGTTCTTTTCTTTCAACTGTAAAAATCCTCTTGTTTTTTCATCGTTATTAATTCCGGTAGCATGCCTCGCACGCGGGGGGCGATAGTCCGAAACTTGTCCAAGTTAAGAAGTTTTTTTTAATATTTTTTGCTAGCAGTTGATTGTAAAACGCACTGGAGGTAAAGATACTAGATTCCGACGCATTTCAGTTAGTTCCTGCTGCAGGGTTATTATGCTATCAGTCACAAGATCTAATTGGTTTTGTTCATCTGCATCTCCGTCTAAAGTCCACAGATAGCGATACATCAGTCCGTTATATTTGTCAGTTAGCATACTTAACGTATTGCAAGCAATAACGTATTCTCGTTTGAGCGCGCGTTGGGCGCGAGAAGAAAATTCCGTCGAGTCGATTCGTCTGGTCGTCATCTGTGCACCAAGACAAGGCATTTTCTTGCTTCTTCTCCTGCCAGGTTCCGACGGGACCTTTCTCTTTGCTGTGCCTTGCTCTTCACTAAATTGTTGATTAGTGCCAGCTGCGCGCAGGCGCATACAGTTTGGGTTGTGGTGCGGGGAGGGGGGCGCCCCCCCCCCCCCCCCCCACGCAACAGTGAGAAGTAGATGGGGGGGGGGTGCCCCCCCCCCACGCAGCCATGAGAACGGATGAGAGGGAGGGTCGCCCCTCTCCCTTTGGCGCTCCGTTCCCTGTATGCCGGGGAGTTTTTTTCTTTATCGCTCCTTTTTTTCTGTTCTTTTTCTCATCATGACGACGAGTTCTGGTCTAGAGCAGCCAGTAGCTTACTTTCCTTGTGTTTTATCTCCAGCGGCAGGTAGAGGAGTAGCTGCTTGGCAAGGTCTGCCTTGTTCTGGCGCACTAACGCCTCGAGTAATGGTACGTGCATGCCCAATAAAACCTGGCTCCACAACAAGTATTGCAAGCCCTGCTTGGAGTCAAGCATCGAAGCTAGGTTCGAAATGTTCACGGTTCCATCCTGGATAATTCCGGACAGGGGGAAAGTCTTGCATGAGCGTTGGGCGTCGTAGCTTAGCGTGATATGCACATCCCATGCCAGCTTATCCTGTGACTTCACAGGGGAAAGGGGAGGCGAGGAGGTCGCGCCCCCCAGGAAAAACTCACTCTCCTTTTCCCCCCTTCTCTCTCCCTCTCCTAGTTTTCAGTGGCATTGTAAGAGCTAAAAACTCAGGCAAGAGAAAAAGTGCAAACATTTTCGTCTCCTGAAACAAATGCGCCGGCGCTCGACATACTCAGAGCTGCGGAAGGCCCTGCAGGACAAGGACATCAAACTGGCGCTGGGGAAAGCGGAGCACGCGCACCTGGAGCACGAGCTGAGCGAGGGGCCTGGACCCCTGCTGGTAGTTATCACTGGCGAATCGGGCGTCGGCAAGAGCAAGCTACTGTCGCAGTTGTTAGACGAGGACCTGCCCCTGTCTGGTGCGCAGGGTACGTCTTGCACGCAATGCCCCCTGCATTTCGAATTCGCAGACACCGTTTACTTCGAGGTTGAGCTTTGCTTCTACGCGCGGGATATCTGGCAGGCAAGAATACGGCCGTTGCTGCTGGACTTGGGCTTCGGCCGCCAAGAATCCAAGGCGCGCTCGGAGGCGTTGCAGACCTTGTGCGAGATCTACACGGGGCTGGAGGCGCGACTAACAAAGCGTGGCCTAACGCTGCAGGAGCTCGAAGCGTGGTACCCAGAGTTACACGCCGCGTTGGGCACACACGTGCGGTTTAGGGGCAGGGATGCGCGGGCGGCGCTAGAGGCGGCGTTCGCGTACGCCCATGCCGCACGCGAGCCAGGGCAGCCGGCGTGCAAGCGACGACGCACAACAAGCTGTGTGCCGCGCTGGGGCTGTGTGCAGAAGGTGGTGGTCAGGGGGCGTTTTCAACTGCTGCGCCAGCGACCGTCGAGTAACTGTGGCGGGCTGGTACTGTGCGACCTGCCAGGCAATAACGACAGCAACCAGTTGCGTGACAATGTGTGGGAACAATACCTGCCACAGGCGGACTGTGTGTTGCTGGTGGCCAACATCACGCGCGCCCTAACAAACCGACAGAACACGGGCAAGTTCGCTCGGGCAGTGCAGATGTGCGTACAGCACGGCCGCCTGAACAGGCTGGCGTTCGTGCTGACCAAGAGCGACACCGGGCTGGAGCCTGAAGAGCTGGAAGGGAGCACGAAGCTGTTGGGCTTTTGTGTGGGGAAGCCCGACAAGCCTGGGCCGTGCACTGGGGGGTTGGCGTGCTGCATTAAGGGGCACAGAACACTGCTGAACGCGTGCCGCTGGTGGGTCAGGAAACACGGGAAACTACATAACGGCAGGCCCGTGCGCGAGGCACTGCGCAGCAACGGCGCCCAAGCGCAGGTGTGGGCGGCCCTCGCGCGCAACGCCTTTGTGCGCCAAAGCCTGGAAGAAAGTGTTGCGGGCCAGGTCAAGGAGCTGCTGGACCAGGCGCCGGCCGGCCTGCAGATCTCAGTGCACGCGACCAGTCCCCGGGACTACGCACGGCTCAAGGAAGGCACTGGTGCCTCCGTGTGGCAAAAAAGACGCCACACAGGGGTGCCGGCGCTGCGCAAATACCTGCGGCGAAGTGTGCTGCGGCCGGTGATGGCGAAACACGAGAAACAGCTGCTGCAACTGCTACACTTACGCTTGGGAGCAGCGGTGGATGAAGCGGGGCACGACTGTGCAGAATTCAACGGCCGCGTCAGCGCGTGCCTCGAGCGGCAGGCCGAAGATTGGCGACGGGCTTTTTTTAACGAGGTCCACAACAGTTTGGAGCGCAGTGTAAACAGCGACAAAACGGCAGAGGCCGTAACCCCTCTGGCGGCCCGCTACTGCCACGAAAAGATCGAGCATCACAGCGTTCTGACCGCCATTCTGCGCCGGAAAGGAGACGCGTACTCCACCGGAGCGCCACCCAACCAGACAACCTGGCATCTCAGCCACGAGGTGTTCGAGCTAGTGGAAAAAGAAGCTTGCAGTCTGGTTGTGTGTTTTATGAATGGCGAATTCTCCCGGCGGCTAGCACTTTTGCAGACAGAGCTGCATAAGTTGCTGTGCGAGCTACGGGAGCAAGACCTCAAGTGCAACGCACTGATAGTTGCTCGAAAGGAGGAGCACCAGGGCGCGGCCGACAAGCTACTAGAGGATTGGACTGGATCTGGGTTCAGGCGATGCCTAGAGGAACCCATCCAGAAAGAAGTGCAGAGGTTGTGTGCCCGCGTGGCAGGGGTATCTGGGCCCGGCTCGTACCAGACCCGTCTGGAGTTGCTGCGGGCCGAATTGCAACCGCGAGTTCTGCAGGCTCTACAAGCCAGCGTGCGCGGACTCGTCGGCTGGTGGGACAGCTACTCCCAAAAGCTAGTGGCTGGTTACGCGCGGCAACTCGCGTACCTAGGCCACATCTTGCTTTCCCCGCACTCCGCCGCGCAAGTATTGTTGTTGCCAGAAGCGGAGAGGAACGCGCACGTAGACACGATTGCGGGTTGGCACAATCGCTTGGATAAAGCACTGGACACGGATTAGCTCTGTGGCTACCCTCCATCGCTTGGATAGTGGTTCTTTTTATAAAAGAGTTGGGGAAAGGTCACACACTGGGTCAGGAGCGGCAAAATTCACATTTCTTGAATCTGTGGTTTGATTAAATCCAGAAAAATAAAACGCCTCTTCTAGTTTCGGGCCTTGCAGCAGCAAGTCTCTTCTTCGCAGAAGCGCCCCTCACAGTCGTGGCTTTGCCTGCAAGGCCGGGTCACCCCGTGGCTGAAACAGCTTCTAAGGTCTTTTTGTCTGGCCTTGGGGGATCAACACGTGGTCGTCCTGCGCGATGTCAAGATAGGGCCGCACAAGCTAGCGGAAACTCAGCAAAGGCTGCTAATTGTAATAGATGGCTGCAGCCGTCGGGGTCAATCCGGGGAAGAGCTCCGGGAGTTGCTGCAGATGCTTTGTTCCGACCTCAAGATACCAGGCTATGGCTGGGGTGACATTTGTTTGCCAAACCGAAGCCAAGTCCTTGTTTTGCTCAACGACGAAGGCGAATCTCTGTGGACCGCAAGCCAGTTGCAAGGCCTGGGGGTAGCTGCTACAAGCCTATTTAGTAAGGCTTAGCAAGGCTGTCTCCGACAACAATGAATGGCAGCAGCAAGGCGCACCCTCGCCTCGAGAAACCGGTCTATTCCTAGAAGCGGTGGCGGTCCCTGATGATGATAGCGCCCCGGAGGCCAAGGTTAGGGATGCATACAAAAGATTCTCAGCAAAGTTTAGGCGCAGGGTTGCCTTAAAAAGAAAATTACCCTGTAAAAAAAGGCGAGCCAAGACCAAGGTCCCGCATGTTTATGTGCTCGGGCAAGGTCCGAACAAAGGAAAGTTTGTTATCAGGCTACAGGATTTGGCGGCAAGCTTTGAAAGCTTCTTGGGCTTAGCCAAGGATGAATTGAACAAGTCGGCCCGGGAGCAATTTCTGGCTTGTTTCAAAGAAGAATTTCCGAGAATCAATTTGCAAAAGCCTTATGCTCAGAACATGTACTCTTCTCTTGGGAAGAAGGCGCCGAAAAAGCAGGGCTTATTGTTCCCATATACAAAAGAAGAACTCCTCTCTCAGCTGCCCCCAAAACGCGACAGAGAGGACAGGGAAGAGTGACGCAAGGCAAAAAGGCAAAAACGGCAAGAGGCGCACTGAATTAGCGTCGTACAGTGCGCTTGATTTCATTACATATCTGATTTTAGTCGGGAGTCTTCCCCCTCCCCCCCCCCACTGCCCACTCACTCACAACTCCTGCACCTTACCTTCCCCAACAACCCCCCCCCCCTTCTCCTCTTCTTGCCTCTCTCCCTCTCCCCCCCCCCCCCCCAAGGGCAAGCTTCGACGACTGGTAGCCCAAATATTTCATTACAACGACCGCCTAGTGTATTTCCATTGCCGACAGAAGGCTTCGGGGGGACGTTTATTTCTCAAATTTTGACATGTGCTCAAACCCTTGGTAGGTAAGTTTCTTACACCAAGTTTCAGAATTCTCACTCTGCTGAGCTTGGCACCATTCGCTACCCTGTTCAAAAATGGTGGGCTACGACGATGGAGTGGCTGAGCGAGGCCGAAGGCAAAAATTTAATGTTTTGCACTGTACCATGTGCGTGGCGCGAGACCTTGTGTAAGCGGCTGTTAAAATGCATTATTAAAGAAAAAATCAACATTGACCACACGTCGCGCCTTTCTTGGGCCTTATAAGCGCGGCAGTGTGTACACTTGTCTACGCTGTCTTGCCCACTATTGTCCAAGCAGTCTTTGGCCGGCGGCGGATCGTGCAGGATAGACGTAGCAAAACCGTACCAACGGCTTGTTCTTACGAATAAAATACATATGTTTCATCATTTCCTCTAAATGCAATTATCCAGCCAAAGTCTCGTGTCAGGTGACATTTGTTTATTTCTCCTTACGGCACGTCAGCACCTTTTGCAAAAATGCTTCTACTAAATTTTACAACCGGCGCTAGCTTGCTCAGGCCTTGCCCCCCCCCCCCCCTACAGCACTGGCAAAGGGTTAAGGTGGAAAGAAAAACAAAGGAAGGGCGAGGACACATTTTAGAACGGGAAATTAGAGCCTTAGATCTTTAGCAAAATTGAGAGTGCGACCAAGCTCTGGGGCACGGCCTGGGTTTGGCCAAATACGGATCGGACGGCTTAGGCTGTGCAGAGAAAAAAACCGAGCACGGCTCGCCTTGTGATTTGCACACAGTTGAGTTTATCTGTCCCCCCCCTCCTCTCCTCCTTTTTCCTGTGAACATTTGGAGGAGAGAATACAGAGAGACAGAGAGAGAGAGAGAGAGAGAAAGAAGCGTGTATAGAGGAGGGAAAGACTCGACTTTGTGCAAGGCCAAGACTAACTGTGCTCAGTCTTTTCTTAGACGCAACTTGAGCCGTCCGAGCCGTGCTAGGCCCCACCGAGCCTGTGCTCTGCCACCCAAAGCCGCGCTCTCACGCTACTAAGGACCTAAGGCTCTAAATTGCCCCTCGAGGAGTTCCCCGGGGGAATACGTCCCATTTTTCTCTCCCTCCCTTTCTATCCCCCCGCCCCCTTCTCTCCCCCCTCCCCCACTGTCCTGTGAAAAAAAGGGGGAGGGGGCGGGGGGGGGGGGGGGAGAGGGAACGGTCCTAAGGAAACACCCTCGGGGGGAAAAAAGTGAAAATGGAGCCTTAGATCCCTAGGAGTGTGAGAGTGCGACACAGCGCTGGGGCGCAGCTTGGGGCCGTCCGAGCCGTGCTAGGCCCACCCGAGCCTGTGCTCCGTATTTATTTTTTTGTAGCCCCCTGGAGCTGCGGTCAATGTACCAGGTGGACAAGGGCCTCACAGCCCCCGATGGCGCCCTGTCGGAAGCCATGACTCGACCATCGTGCGCAAGGTCAAATCCGTTCCCCCCGCCCCCGTTTCCCTCCCTCCCCCCCCCCCCCCGGCCTACCCCCGTCCCTTGTTTGCGTGTGCAACACGTTCCGGCGACCAGCCTGTGAATATGTGAAAAAGGAAATTGGCCTTCCCTGCTTTTTTTTGCGGGTGTTATGTGATACGGCCGAAACAGCTAGCAAAGCCGGCACCACCCATCCATTGGACCCCAACACTACAATCCTTTACAGTTTGCGATCCACAAACAGTGATTTCAAAAAAATGTGATTTTTAATCGAAAGAACAAAAGGGTCGTCTAAAGGCACAAAAAGAATCCCCTAGTTCTAGCCCTGCCGGCTTTTTTCTTCACCAGGGCTCCAGGTCATCTAAATTTGTGTCGCGGAGGGTCTTCTTTCGGACGTACCTCGCAAACAAGAGTGCCTTGCGTGCGGCCATCGTGGAGATATACCGAGCCTTGGCGGCTGTCCACCAGCCGCTGAACTCGGCGTTAAACACCTGGGGCATGATGGCGTAGTTGCGAGGGTGGTCTAGTCCCCCAACAGAGACGGGTATGATATGATCCACGTGCCAAGCCAATTTGCGCCGCCCCTCGGCGTCGAAATAGTCCCGCAGCGAGTGGTGCTTTCTGTTCTCCTTCACCCATTGTCGCACTTGATCGCGCGACATGTATCACTTAACATTCTTGAGCGGCTCGACAAAGCCCAGATAGACTGGCGTGACTCTAACCTCTGACTCTTGGTAAAGCGCGTTCATTCTGGTAAGGATCGCTTGAAGAACGCATTTGCCCGCCGGATGGAATATGTCTTGTTCTTCCCAGCTGTGCAAGTCCGAGGGGGGCACAAGGCTCTGCTCGCGTATTGTTGTTTCTGCTGCTCCGTGGTGCCCTGCCACAGATTTCTCTCGTCTGCGTTTCTTTTTTTTTCTTCGTCCTGCTTCTTCTTCTTCCAGGCCGGGCACCCGTTTCGACTTTGTCTTGTCTGTCTTGCCTCCGCGCTGCACCTCCTTGTCGCTCCTTGGCGCTTCAGGCTTTGTTGAATCTTTTTTCTTTTTTTGCTTTTCTTTCTTCTTCCGCTCCTTCCTAAGAGGCGTCTCGCCGCCTAGCTGGGGTAACAGCTCATGTGCTGTATAAGGGAACAACAAGCCTTTTGTAGGCTTTCCGTTCTCGTCATACATATTTTGCTTGCCTTTATGGGCCAGATTAACCCTCGGAAACGTCGCTTGCAAACGTCGCCAAAAGCACTCTGTGGCAGCTTGGGTCATTTCCTCCTGGCAAAGCCCCAGGCTCTGCGCAAAGCTAGCCACGAGATCCTGGGGTCGCATGGCAAACATCCCCTTGTGTTTGCCTTGTAAAAGGCAGAGAACTCGGTAGGGCGCTGTTCCTCTGAGTTCAATCGAACTTGGTAAACTGTCTTGCATGACGACGGACCTGCAAAAGTCCGGCCCCCAACCCCCTAATCCGCCGGGAAGGTCCAAGCTAGTCAGGCGCGGGTTGGCGGGCGCAACGGCGAGCAAATGCCGAACGAGCGCCTGCGGCGCAGGTACCTCTGTCAAGGCAGGCGGTGCGACAACAGCAAGCCTTAGGGGCATAGCCGTGGAGACTCCAAGCCGCACGAGCTGTTCCGCCGACCACAGTGGCTTCCCGCTAGCGGCTGGCAACACTAGTACCTGGCTTTGATTCCGTTGGTAAATGGCTGTCTTTTTAGCGAGCTGTCTTCGATCCAAGCACAAGAATTCCAAGAGTTCTTTGAGTTGGCCACCCGTGTGCGCAGGCCTAGAAACACCATCTATCAGGGTCAGCAAGCCGTCTTGTAGGCAAGGCGGCTTGTTCACGTCATCGTCATGAAGAAATCAAACGTGTTCATCGCCCAATGCCTGGCAAACTGCGCGTAGGATCTGCTTAAGCAGAAGGGGAACCGTACCCGTAAGACATACCCACGACCGTACAGGTTTTCAGTGCCAAGTGTACGATTTTGTCGAGATTTAATAAGAAATTACACTTTCTTGGCGCGCCCTGCCCCTTCCCTCTCCCTTTCGTAGTCCTCAGCGCCAAGATCAAAACTTTGTCAGAGATCTTTTTATTAAATTCTTTGGTACACCGGCGAAGCGCGCCCTTGCTCTCCCAAATGATGAAGATGAAAAAAGACCGTGCCTGTTCGCCTCCCCCCGATAGCCTGCGGATACAGATTGACCGCGTTGTGTATGGAAAGAGAAGGCCTTTGGCCTGGGGCCCCGCAATCCAAAAGGGCGGAGTACATAGTTTGGGTCTTGCTTGCGAAGTCCAACCGCGGGAAACGTTCTTTCATGCTAGCCCAAAACTTCTCTTCACCCGCCTTTCCCATTTCTCCTCTACCGAGGCCAAGGAAGCTTTCAAAACTAGCAATAATATCAAGGTGTCGGATTGCATAGAACCCCTTATTTTTTCCCCTGAAGATGGGGAAAACATGGGGGACCTGTTTTCTACACCTCTTCGTTCTTCCGGAATTCATTCGCAATGTAGGTAAACAGGGCTCCGCGCTCCCGAGTTTAGCCGGCCTGTTTCTAGTCAAAAGAGTTTTGCCACAAAGATAAGTACTATTTTCCGTTTTTGTTACATTTAATGATTAAAGAGATCGCGTCGTTGGGCGCCGGGTTAGCTAAGAGCCAGCCGCGGATTTTTCTAGTTTGCGTTTCTTTTCTGTTTGCTTTCTTGCTTCTCCCTCCTGGTCACGCCCTCGTTTAAGCCTTTCTTTGTCTGCCTTTTGTCTGAGCGACGTCTTGCTGCTTTGTCCTGGCAGCAAGTTAGAGGGAAGGAGGTCATTCTTTGTGTAGGGGAAAAATAAGCCCTGCTTTTTCGGGCCATTCTTCCCAAGAGAAGAGTACATGCTCATAGCATATGGCTTGTTCAAGTCGACTAGGGGAAATTCTTTTTTGAAGCAAGCCAGAAACTGCTCTCGGGCCGACTTGTTCAACTCACCCTTGGCCAGGCACAGAAAGTTTTCAAAACTTTCCACCAGATCCTGGAGCCTTATAATAAACTTTCCCTTGTTTGGGCCTTGCTGGAGCGCATGGACATGGGGAACTTTTAACTCGGATCGCCTTTTCTTACAAGGTAGTCTTGTTTTCAAGGCAATGGCGCGTCTCAAGAAGGGCGAGAACCTTTTGTAGGCATCCTCCACATCCGCCGTCGGGCCGCTGTCATCAACGGGCAGCGCAATTGTCTCTAGGAAATGGCCAAGTTCCTGAGGCGAGGGGATGATCTGCTGCTGCTGTTCTTCATTGTCATTGTCGTTGGCGCAGACAGCCTCGCTGAGCCGTAGGCTTGTAGCAGCTACTCCCAACCCCTGCAACTGGCTTGCGGTCCACAAAGGTTGACCGTCGTCGTTGGGCAAGATCAAGACTTGGATCCGATTGCGCAAGAAAATGTCACCCCAGCCAAAGCCGGGTACCTTGAGGTCGGAACGGAGTACCTGGAGCAGCTCCCGGAGCTCTTGCCCTATATTTCTTTGCCGACTGCAACCGTCGATTACAACCAGCAGCCCTTGCTGCAGCTCTGCCAGTTTGTGCGGTTCAAGCTTGACATCCCGCAGGACGACCACGTGTTGATCCCCCAAGGCCAGACAAAAGGACCTGAGGAGCTGTTTGAGCCAAGGGGTGACTCGGCCCTGCAGGCCAAGCCACGGCTGCGAGGGCGCTCCTGCAAGGAAAGATCTTGCTGCTGCTGCAGGCCCCGAAAGGCTCTAAACCGTCGCGCGAGCCAACTTACAAAGAAATCTCCGTCGCGTGCCTGAAAGCAGCCGCGGATCACTCCTGCTAGCCACTCGGGCACTTGTGGCACAGAGCCGAGCGAGGGCGTGGGGCTACGCAAAAGCAGACGCTGTAAACATTCCGCGTCGGTTGGTTCAGCGCAGTGTTGTTCCCAAAACTTGAAAATGTCTGGCTTTTTTTTGTGACGTGCACCCCATTCAGGTGGTATAAGTTCGAGGCCCTGCTGCTTGTATTCTTGGCGCAGCTGCCGCAGCTTGATCAGCTCCGTGCGCTCGACAGGAACCGGGGGGCCAACCAGGACCTCTCTAGGAGTACAGAAACGCACTGCTAGGTGCAGATCGGTCCGCGCCGGCCACCAGCGGGCTAGTACGTCGCGGAGGTCAAACCAGAAGTACTTGGTTGGCGCGAGGCAAAAAAAAGCTCTAATTTCCTCCTGGCAGTCTTCTAACTTTACCATTTCTCTGCCCTTGATCGACAGCGCAAAACGCTGCATGCGGACGCTGAGCTGCATAGGCTTAATGTCAAATTCGCTCTGGCTGGGCCACATCTCCCGCCACGCAAGCTTGGACAGCAGAGAGGTAAGAGGTGCTTGACTGCTGCGTTCTAGGAGCTGCTGCTGGTGCTGGGGCTCCAGTCTGTGCATCAGGCCAAAGAGTTGCTTGAAATAAAAACCGGGGTTACTGCTGACCTTGAATTCGACAAAGCTTACCTTGGCGTCAGGCCTTTCCAAATATTTCACCGCTTGCCACAGGCTGTCCAGGTAAAATGAAGAGCGCTGGGCGCGGCGCTCTGCCAACTCAACGGCACACGCGTACAACAAAAAGGCGAGCACCGGGTTGCCGTAGCGCACGCCTCGGCCCGCCGATACACAGCCGGCCAGGAGGTACAGAGCCTCTGCGTGCCAGAGCGCCGGTGCAAGGCGCAACAGCTCCACGGCAAGCCTCTCGTTTTCCTCGCTCGGGCTTTGCTCCAGCAAGCCCTTGGCCTGGGCGAGCTCAGGCTCTCCGAGAACGCCGAGCTCGCTGGGCTTAGACCGCAGGGCTCCCCACAGGCGCCTCTCTTCGTCGATGCCAAACTCGCTGGTCTCAGGGTTCAGCCAGGCACCGATTGCACTTTGGGGTTCCTGGAGGTTACCCTCCTCTCCCCTCCCCCCTGCGGGGCTTGCTTCTTCTTCAGGCAATGCTTCCTGAAAAGCTTGTGCCCCTGCGTGGTCACTTGGTGCAGCTGTCATCTTGCCCTCGCAGTCTACGCATTCTGCGGTAGGCGGAGAAGAGCTAGCGCGCACTGGCTGCCAACGCGCTGTGTGCGAAGTGACGTGCAAGCCAGCCACGGGCAGCTCGGGCATGTCGCGAAATAGACTACACTTGCTCATGTGTTCTCGAACATACCTGCAAAAGGCTGCCGCCTTGCGCGTCGCCACGCTTCCTATGTAGGCCAGCTTCTCGTTATCAACGAATTCTCGGAAGCTTGCGTTCACAACATCTGGCATTAACATATAGTTGCGCGCGTGGTCAAGGCCTCCCCAGCGCCTTGGCACTATATGGTCAACATGTGCCCGGACGCCCCCCGGCGCGAAGTACGCTGCCAAAAGGGGATGCCCGCGATTGGCGCGGGCCCATTTGCGCGCTTCAAACAAGGAGAGGGGCCTCTTTAGATTACATAGATCTGCAAAGTCTCCGAGGTAAACTGGCTCGGTTGTCAGAATTTGTACGTTCTTGTGTCGACGCGCCAGCTCTCCTAATTTACGCCGCAGATTTAGCTCCGAAGTACTACTAGTGCGGCGTTTGTCCGCCTTGGCGGCTACGAGCATGGCCATCTTTACTTTTGCCTTGCCAAGGCCTTTCCTTTCTTGGCGGTTTTCGGTGAAGGGCAATTTATCTTACCTCACCAAAAATGCCCCCCCAGCCCCTAGCAGGGAGTCTTCAAGAGAGGGGGGAAAGAGCGCCTTCCTATCTAAGAACGGGGAGCGGGAGAAGAAAGGGGGGAGGGGGCGCCCGGCATGGGCTCAGTGCCATCCTCGTAGTTTTTCTGCATGTCACGCTGAGCGACGATGAGGGCGAACCTCCCCCCCCCCTCCTCTGCCTTTTTTCTACCACATACCACCTCGAGACAAAATCCGCTCGTTGGGGCATTTAGTGTGCCAAAGCACATTGACTTTGTCAGACTTTTATTGAACTTTTTTTTTTTAAAACATAAATCATGCCTAAGCTTTTTAATAGCGTGGAAAAAACAACAGACTGTCTCTTGCTAGTTCTAGTCCTTGTCGGTCTTGCACGAGCTGCTGCCGTGTGGAAAGGTAAGATTCCAACGACACAGTGGCTGTCTTAAAGCGTAGATTTTATAAAACCACAAAATTCTTTATAGAAAGACATATTCAAGCGGGGAACGAGACTGCAGAAGAAAACGATATCCGGAGCTCTGTGGAGAGCGCTCCTCCTTGGGGGGCAATTTAGAGCCTTGTACCCTTAGTAGCGCATGAGCGCGGCTTTGGGTGGCAAACGCCTCCACTAAGCCCCTCCCCTTTTCTCAGTGTCAAGTGTAAGACTTTGTCGAGTTTTAATTAAAATAGCAATTTTGTTTTTGTGTGAGGGCAAGCTCGATTGTTATTAGGGCACAAAGGGCAAGGGGCCGTCGGGGTCCAGCAACCGGAAAGTGGCCTTGGTCGGCGCTTTGTCAGGGGAAGAAAGGTTGCTCACCCGGATCTCGTTGTTATATATGTTGGCATATGTGTACTTCATCCCCTGGGCAATGGGATGTTGCACCAGAATGCATTTGCCGTAGATTGAGGAATCGTCGCGTTCTTCGTAGGCGATCCACCAGCCAAGAGCTGGATGGGTTGCGTTTGAGTCGTTGATTTGCTTCATCACCAGGCACCCCCCGCAGTCGGTGGGTCCGTCGGGTGCGCCTGGCGCAAGCCCGTACTTATTCACACTTGCATGATGATTGTACAAAAGCAGATACAAGTAGATCATGTCGTCAAAGAGTTCGTCCTGCTTAAATGACGGCTTTTGGGACATGACGCAGCTACTGAAATTCGAGACGTTGAAAAGTCCAAAGGTTTGCAGTGTAGCATCGGCGGTGCTGCATTCCTGCATTCGCAGCCCTAGCCAGGCAGGTTCTGACTCGTTACTCTCCGGGGCCGGCACCACGCTCAGACACTGGCGAGATCTCTCGTCATACAACAAGGCTGAACCCACCAAGCGGGTTAGATTGGAATTCGAGAAGTTGAGATCACACTGCACTTGGTCTCACGAATCAGATTTTACCGGCTCCCCTATAAACACTACTAATACTGGTACCACAATCACCCAAAACACCACAAATGCTATGATTAACCCGCACTCCGCTTTGGACATTCCTTTTTTTTGTCCTGCTTCGTTACATAGACCAGCCTGCTTGTGCGGGCCGGAGGCTGGGGGGAAGGGACGTGCAGAGGGGGGAGGGGGAGAGAGGAAGAGGGGGGGAGGGGGAGTGGGCGCCCCCTTCTTCCCCCCCCCCCCCCCTCTCTCTCTCTCTTTCACTCACCTTTGCTTCCCGACAAGGGAGAAAGGGGGAGAGGGCGCCCTGCATTTGGGGGGGGGGGGTGCTTAGCTGAGGCGTTTCATTTTTTTGGTAGCTTCTGCGCTCTCCCCCCTCCCTCCCCCAGGCCCTTCCCCTGTTCTTTGGGAGGGGGAGGGGTAGTGGTGCAGAAGATATAATTATGGCTGACTCTAAGGATCGAGCCGCGCAATTCAGCCTGGGGCTCCGCTACTATACAGGCAGAGGAGTTTCCAAGCACAGAAACAAAGCGTTCAAGTGTTTTGCGGAGGCGGCGGCTGCGCGGGATGGATAGCACAGCTACAAGGGCGCGCCTGGAATTTCGCACGCAATGCCCTTTTTTTCACCCAAAAGCTGCAGGTCCCGAAGGTTCTGCTCGTCGAGCGGGACCTCCCTCAAGCTCAGGCGCGCCAGCCCCGGGCAGCCCGCTAGGGCAAACAAGTTTGAAACACTGTCTACGCGCTCCAACTCCAGCGCGCGCAGGCGGGGCGAGGGGCCCATTCCCCCCAGGTCCAGTTCAGACGCGCAGTCGGTGATCTTTAGCGTCTGTAGTTTGGGCGCGGCGCCGAACCGCAGCGGGGACAAGCAGAGGCAGTCAGACAGAAAGACACTCTCGGCCGTGGCCACCACGTGATCTATTTCCGCCAAGAATAACGCCTTGGTCAAGGTCAGCACACGCAGCTTAGGAAAGCAGAGGAAAAAGCTCGAAGAGCGCAGCGCCGCGTTACAGAGCGTCAGGCTCTCGACGCGCAGCCTGACGCTGATGTCTGCAGACAACCTGTCGTCGAGCATGCCGAAGGTGTCGTGCCAGGCTAGAAACCGCAGCTCCGGCAAGCGCGCCAGGCATTCTAGCATGTCCGCCACGTCCCGAGCCTCGATCGCACAGTACTGGATGCTCAGACTTTGAAGGCGCACCAAGCGCCCCAGCACGGGCAGCACTGTCCGGCACACGGAGTGTGTCGAAGGAAACCGCAGGCTCTTGAGCTCGGAGAGCTGCGCCAGCCCCTCGGGACAAAATTCACTCTGGTAGTCTGGCAGCGTCAACGTGCGCAACCGCGGCAGCAGCCGCAGCAGAGCGTCGAGCTCGCCGTGTTCGTGGTACGAGCCTGCCAGGTCGAGTCCTGCTAGCGCCGGTAGCTGCGCGAGCCAGCCCAGAAAGGGCAGCCAGCCACAGTTGAAGAAGCGAACTCGGCGCAGCCGGATTAGCGCGGCTAGCGGCGACAAAACTGCAGTGGAAAATCCCCGGCAGTACTCGAACGACAGCTGCTCCAGGCTAGTGAGTCCGGCCAGGGCCCTGACGTCGTCGTCGCGCGCCGACCTGCTCCACGACACCACGCGCAGCGACCGGGCGCCGTGCAGGCAGTCAGCGCATTGCGCGAGGTTCCCAGAACGCTCGAACGCCGTGGTGTCCACGACCGCGTCGGCAATCACTGTGCCGCGCTCCTGCAGCGCGAGCAACGCTCGCGCTGGTGGAAGGCAGGGCAGCAGCAGTTCCCGCGGCCACCAGAGGGCCGAGCCCCACAGACCTCTGCGCGACACACCCCGCAGGCGGAACAGCTCGATGTGCGGCAGAAACGAAAGCAGCAGCCTGACCACGTCCGCCGGCGGCGGCGCGTGTAGCGCAGGCGTTGTTTTCTGGCGCTTTCTCGCCCGCGCCGGCTTCTTCATGTGCCGTTTGGCTAGCAAAAGAAACAAAAATAATAATAAAAAAAGGTGAGGGAGGGGTAAAAAAAATGGGGGAGAGGAGGGGGGAAGCCGGCCCGCACGGGGGAAGAGGAGCTCGTTTTGCTGCCCTGGCCCCTCCACCCACCTTTTTTTTCTTTCGCTTTTCAATTCTTTCCTCTTTTCATATTTTTCATATTTCCGCAGATCTTGCGCACGATGGCCGAGCCATGGCTCTAACAGGGCGCCGTCGGGTTGTGAGGCCCTTGTCCACCTGGTACATTGACCACCGCCCACCCATTCGCCGCAGAGATGCACTGGAGCACGGTGCGCAGAGATCTGTGGAAATATGAAAAATATGAAAAGTAGAAAAAAAAATTTTTTTGGATGCGTTTGCACGCGCAAACAAGGGGCGACGGGGGGGGGGGGGGGAAACAGGGGACAAGGGGAAGAGGGGCAACGTGGGAGGGGGGGGAGCACCCCCCCCCTTCCCTCCTCCCCTTCCTCTTTCTCCCTCCCCTTTGCCTCCCCCCTTCCCCTCGCCCGTCCTTTGGTTGTTGAGCAAAAAAAACTTTTTTTTCCTGATTTCATATTTTTCATATTTTTCCGACCTTGCGCACGGTGGCCGAGCCATGGCTCCGACATGACGCCGTCGGGGTTGTGAGGGGCTTGTCCACCTGGTACAGTGACCACCGCCCATCCATCCGCCGCAGGGCTGCGCTGGATCACTGTGCGCAAGATCTGCGGAAATATGAAAAATATGAAAATTAGAAAAAAAAAATTTTGGATGCGTTTGCACGCGCAAACAAGAGGCGACGGGGGGTAACCGGGACAAGGGGAAGAGGGGGGAACGGGGGGGAGGAGCACCCCCCCCCCTCCCCTTCCCTCCTCTTCTTCTTTCTCCCTCCTCTTTGCCCCCTCCCCTTCCCCCTCGCTTATCTGTTTCTTTGGTTGTCGGGCAAAAAAAATTTTTTTTCCTGATTTCATATTTTTCATATTTTTCTGACCTTGCGCACAGTGGCCGAGCCATGGCTCCGACATGACGCCTTCGGACTCGTGAGGCCCTTGTCCACCTCAAGGAGCAGGGGGAGGGAGGGGCGCAGAAACTACAAAAAATACATGAAACGCCTCAACTAAGCCCCCTCTTCCCCTTGCCCCAGTGCCAAGTATAAGACTTTGTCGAGTTTTAACAAAAGATTTTAGAACTTCTTTGCGCGCTCTCTGACAGGGGGGAATATGCATAGATATATCGTGCTTGCCCCCTCCCCTGCCTCCTTCCTCCCCCTCTCCTAGTTTTCAGTGTCAAGTGTAAGACCTTGTCGAGCTTTAATGAAAAAAAATTTCGCACTTTCTTGGCGCCCTCTCTGCCCCTTTCCCTCTCCCACTCCCTGCTCTCAGACGAGAGGGTGTGGGGGGAGAGAAAGACAATTCGTGCTTCTTCCATGGCACGGACAGGGCACCGTCAGGGTCGTGAGGACCCTTGTCCATCTGGTACATTGACCACCGCCCATTAATCTGCCACAGGGCTGCTCTGGAGCACTGTGTGCAAGATCTGCGGAAATATGAAAAATATGAAAAGTAGAAAAAAGAATTTTTGGGATGCGTTTGCACGCGCAAACAAGGGGCAAGGGAGGTAACAGGGACAAGGGGAAGAGGGGGGGAACGGGGGGGAGCACCCCCCTCCCTTCCCTCCTCCCCTTCCATTTTCTCCCTCCTCTTTGCCTCCCCCCTTCCCCTTGCACGTCTGCTTCTTTGGTTGTCGAGCAAAAAATCTTTTTTTCCTGATTTCATGTTTTTCATATTTTTCTGACTTTGTGCACGGTGGCCGAGCCATAGCTCCGACATGACGCCGTCGGGGTTGTGAGGCCCTTGTCCACCTTGTATATTGATCACCGCCCACCCATCCGCCGCAGGGCTGCGCTGGAGCACTGTGCGCAAAATCTGCGGAAATATGAAAAATATGAAAAGTAGAAAAAGATTTTTTTTTGGGATGCGTTTGCACGCGCAAACAAGGCGCGAGGGGGGTAAACAGGGACAAAGAGAAGATGGGGGAACGGGGGGGGAGCACCCCCCTCCCCTTCCCTCCTTCCCTTCCTCTTTCTTCCTCCTCTTTGCCTCCCCCCTCGCCCGTCCTTTGGTTGTCGGGCAAAAAAAAATTTTTTTTCTCCTGATTTTATATTTTTCATATTTTTCTGACCTTGCGCACGGTGGCCGAGCCATGGCTCCGACATGACGCCGTCGGGGTTGTGAGGCCCTTGTCCACCTCAAGGAGCAGGGGGAGGGAGGGGCGCAGAAGCTACAAAAAATACATGAAACGCCTCAACTAAGCCCCCTCTTCCCCCTGCCCCAGTGCCAAGTGTAAGACTTTGTCGAGCTTTAACTCAGCGTGATTTACAACTTCTTGGCGCGCTCCCTCCCCCTCCCCGCTCCCTGACAGGGGGGATTATGCATAAACATACCGTGCTTGCGCCCTTCCCTGTCTCCTTCGTGGCCCCCTCTCCTAGTTCGCAGTGTCAAGTGTAAAACTTTGTCGAGTTTTAATTTAAAACAAAACTTTTTTTTGCACTTTATTGGCGCAGTGGAGGCTTACCGTCTGCTACGAATCGGGCACCGGCTTGGACATCAGCTCAGAGCAGGGCTTGTCCCTCTCTCTCCTAGTTCTCAGTGCCAAGATTAAAAGTTTGTCAATAATTTTTTTTTATTAATTTTTTTGTACATTCTTAACGCGCCCTCTGCCCCTCCCCCTTCGCAGTCCCACTCCTAGTTTTCAGTGTCAAGTGTAAGACCGTCGAGCTTTAATAAAAAAATTGCGCACTTTCTTGGCGCCCTCTCTCTCTGCCCCTTTCCTCTCCCACTCCCTGCTCTCAGACGAGGGGGTGTGGGGGGAGAGAAAGACAATTCGTGCTTCTTCCATGATAGGGCGCCGCCATCGGGAGTCGTGAGGCCCTTGTCCATCTGGCACAGCAACCACCACCCATCCATCCGCCGCAGGATCGTGCTGGAGCAAGGTGCGCAAGATCTGCGGAAACATGAAATATGAAAAGTAGAAGAAAAAAATTTTGGGATGCGTTTGCACGCGCAAACAAGGGATGAGGGAGGTAACAGGGGACAAGGGAAAGAGGGGGGAACGGGGGGGAGGAGCACACCCCTCCCCTTCCCTCCTCCCCTTCCTCTTTCTCCCTCCCCATTCCCGTTGCCCGTCTGTTTTTTTTTTGTTGTCGGGCAAAACATTTTTTTTCCTGATTTCATATTTTTCATATTTTTCTGACTTTGTGCACGGTGGCCGAGCCATGGCTCCGACATGACGCCGTCGGGGTTGTGAGGCCCTTGTCTACCTGGTACAGTGACCACCGCTCATCCATCCGCCGCAGGGCTGCGCTGGAGCACTGTGCACAAGATCTGCGGAAATATGAAAAATATGCAAAGTAGAAAAAAAAATTCGATGCGTTTGCATGCGCAAACAAGGGGCGATGGGGTGTGACAGGGGACGAGGGAAAGAGGGCAGAACGGGGGGTGGGGAGCACCCCCTCCCCTTCCCTCCTCCCCTTCCTCTTTCGCCCTCCTCTTTGCCTCCCCCTCGCTCGTCCTTTGGTTGTCGGGCAAAATTTTTTTTTCCTGATTTCATGTTTTGCATATTTTTCTGACCTTGCGCACGGTGGCCGAGCCATGGCTTCCGACATGACGCCGTCAGGGTCGTGAGGCCCTTGTCCACCTCAAGGAGCAGGAGGAGGGGCGCAGAAACTACAGAAAAATACATGAAACGCCTCAACTAAGCCCCCTCTCCCCTTGCCCCAGTGCCAAGTGTAAGACTTTGTCGAGCTTTAACTCAGCGTGATTTACAACTTCTTGGCGCGCTCCCTCCTCCCGCTCCCTGACAGGGGGGAGATGCATAGACATATCGTGCTTGTCCCCTCCCCTGCCTCCTTCCCCCCCCTCTCCTAGTTCTCAGTGCCAAAACTTTGCCAGGAATTTTTTAATTGTAAATTTTTTAGCGCGCCCCTGCCCTCCCCCTTCCTCGCCCGCCCCCCCTGTTCTCAGTGTCAAGTGTAAAACTTTGTCGAGTTTTAATTTAAAACAAACTTGTTTTTTCGCACTTTATTGGCGCAGTGGAGGCTCACCGTCTGCTAAGAATCGGGAACCGGCTTGGACATCGGCTCAGAGCAGGGCTTGTCCCTCTCTCTCTCTCTCTCTCCTAGTTCTCAGCGCCAAGTGTAAGACCATCCAGCTTTAATAAAAAATTTGCACTTTCTTGGCGCACTCTGTCCCCTTTCCTCTCCCACTCCCTGCTCTCAGACGGGGGGGGGGGTTGTGGTGGGGGAGAGAGAAAGACAATTCGTGCTTGTTCCATGGCACGGACAGGGCGCCGTCGGGAGTCATGAGGCCCTTGTTCCAGCTGGCACAGCGACCACCAGCGATCCATCCGCCACAGAGCCGTGCTAGAGCGCGGTGCGCAAGATCTGCGGAAATATGAAAAATATGACAAGTGAGAAAAAAAATTTGGAATGCGTTTGCACGCAAAAACAAGGGGGGAGAGAGAGGGGGGGGGGTTAGCAGAGGACAAGGGGAACAGCGGGACGGGAGGGGACGGGAGGGGGGCACACCCCTGCCACTTCTTCCCCCCTCTTTCTCTCCCTCCCTTCCCTTTGCCTTCCCCTTCCCTCTTCCCTCTTCCCCGGTCTGTTTCTTTGGTTGTCGAGCAAAAAAAAGTTTTTTTTCCTGATTTCATATTTTTCATATTTCCGCAGATTTTGCGCACGGTGGCCGAGCCATGGCACGGACAGGACGCCGTCGAGTTCGTGAGCCCTTGTCCACCTGGTACATTGACCACCGCCGGTCCATCAAACTTATAAGCAAGGAACTGTAGACGCAGAAACAAAAAGGGAAATGAGTTATTTTCTGGCCATGACTCTGAGGAGTTCAACACGACCCACTCGCGGGATCCCCCCTCTATCGCCGCGCCTCCCTGCAGCACAGACCAGGCCACACCAAAAAACCAAACCAAACGAGCCCGCCGTCGAGCAGTCTTGCTGGCTGTTAAAACTGCCCGACAATCTCTGGCCGCTGGTGAGAGACCTGGCAGGCGCAGAGAAAGTTGGCAGGTTCGCTCTCGCGTGCCGAGATTCCTTGGCTTTAGTCCAGGGGCCTGCCTTCTGGGGAAACTACGAGCAGCCAGTGTTTTTGTTCTCAAACGAGCAGCACCAGAGAGTACTCAGGTTCTTTACTCGCGGCTGCCTCAAAGCTGAATGGCCTTTACAACAGTTGGTGCTAGAACAGCCCTACTACCAAGACCGCCAACGCTGGTCGGACTACCAGGGGTATTCCCTAGACAGAGTTATGGTAGAAACCTTGATCTTGGAGGGCGAATGGAACTCTGATCGATTGTGGCAAGAAAATAAGGCCCTGAACGAGTTTGGTTGCATCCACAACCTAGTGGCAAGAGGCAGCACCAACATCTGCCTGTCTCTGCGTGACAGCCGGCACACCCGGACTCTCCAGTCACTCGTGATTTCGCGCCAAAGCGTCCACGACGAAAACCTCCAGGCTTTGCAGGGGCTGCAGCAATTAGAGAACCTGGCGCTTCACCAGTGTGATCAGATTATAGACAGAGGGCTGGCACACCCATGCTCGATGTCTAAACTCAAGAAACTCTGCCTAGCCTCTTGCGGCCAAATCAATGGCTCCGGCCTGCAGAACCTGCAAATCACGGGGCTGACATTGCGCAAATTACCTACGAGCGTCCTTCAGCAACTGCCTTCGCTTGCGAAGCTACAGGAGCTGGACTTGTTAGACTTTGGGCCCCTCTCAGCACCTGAAATAAGGGCGCTTAATAAAAACCTCACACAGCTCAGGCTAGCTCTTGACCGTGACTTTTCGGATGAGCTGCTTGACGAAATAGTCGGCTTGCAGGGCCTGCAGGCCCTGTGCCTGTCAGAGTGTAAAGGCATCACCCTGCGGGGCTTGGCTAAATTGCAGCGCTGCCCCGCGCTCCAAGAACTGCGTTTGGGACAGGCCAATCTATTTGCAGACCTCAGTGTACTGCATGCGTTTCGCTCGCTTCGCGCTTTGAAACTGTCGCGCTGTGGAATTCCAATCAGTACAAATATATTTAGGAGCTTACCTACGGGACTCGCAGGCTGCAAGAGCCTACAACGGCTAGTGTTAAGGTTATACCTCATAACCAACTCGATTCTCTCCGAGTTAAAGCAGTGTCATAGGCTGCAAGAACTAGAATTTAATTGGTGCTGTTTCAATGAAGACATTGCCGAGCTGAGGCATTGCCGAGCGTTGCAGAAGGTTACGTTCAGCGAGTACGGAATTCCGCCAGATTCTGAAGAGATGTTGCATCGGCTCAAGCAGGCCAGGCCCGGTTTGCAAGTTAAACAATAGTTTTTTTAAAAAGAGGCTGAGGAAAGAGAAGAAGAAAATGGTGATGTTTTGCTACGCGCAGCAGCTGTCACCAATAATTCAATAAATAGGCCATTTCTCTTGTGCCAACTCGATCACGGGTTGCAAACTTTCCTCTAACGACGGTCTGACTGTACGTATACGTCGAAGGGTCACTAGAAAGAAATACGCCATATTCTTGTTCAGTATGCTGCGCCCGGCAAATGGTTTCACTTCATCGTGCCGACCTGCAAAAGACATGTAACTACTGGATTTTGGCGCACGAATCGGCAATACTTTATTTAGTTCATCCTGAGCTATCACAATCGGCCAGCAAAGCACGGTCGACTTTTTAATTAAAAAAATTAAATACGTTCTTTGCGCGCTTCTTCGCTTGGGCCCGAACCCGGCTGAAAAAAAGCAGCTCTACCTCAAAAAACATGCAAAGCGCGCCAAAGCTTTTTTTGGGGGGGAAACAACCGTAAGCGCCAAATTGGCGCCAAAATCTACTTGCGCGAAAGAAAATCCCACACAGACGCCCGGCTGGGCTGCCGTGAGGAAGACGTCCTCCCCCTCCCTCTCACTTGCGTCGCCCCTCTCACTTACGTCGCCCCGCTCACTTTCGTCGCCCCTACCGCCAGGGAAGGGGAGAAGAGGGGAGGCAAGAGAGTCGAAAAAACATTTCGTGCGAGTAAAAAAAAAAGGCGTACCGTTTCTCTCCACGGGAAAACGTCCGGCTGCTCTGTTAGCCTCTGGGACGGCCGGTTTATTTGGCGCTAAATTGTGCCGCCGGGGGGGGTAGGGCGTGTGATACGGTCGAAAAAGGCAGTGCATCTTAGACTTCCCGGGGAAACGGCCGTAAGTGCCGATTTGGCGCCAAGGCCTACTTGCGCGAAAGAAAATCCCACACAGACGCCCGGCTGGGCTGCCGTGAGGAAGACGTCCTCCCCCTCCCTCTCACTTGCGTCGCCCCTCTCACTTGCGTCGTCCCTCTCACTTGCGTCGTCCCTCTCACTTGTGTCGCCCCGCTCACTTGTGTCGCCCCGCTCTGTCACTCCCCTACCGCGAGGGAAGGGGAGAAGGGGGGAGGCAAGAGGGCCGAAAAAACATTTCGTGCGGGTAAAAAAAAAAGGCGTACCGTTTCTCTCCGCGGGAAAACGCCCGGTTTCTCTGCTAGCCCCCGGAACGGCCGGTTCATTTGGCGCCAGATTGTGCCGTCCGGTGGGGCTAGGGTGCGTGATATGGCCGAAAAAAGGGCAGTACTGCCAAAAATGTCGGGAAACGCTGCCTTTTCCGGTTGTTTTCTCGTCTCCTCTCTCGGCCCAAACACAATGAGCTGGGCTTTGGACAGAAACCAACTGGTCGAGCACTCTTGCTGGCTGCTGCTTGTGATTACCAGACTACATCTGGCCGCTGGTTAGAGACACCTGAATGATCGTAACAGTGCCGCCGGACGCCAAGACTCGGTGCTCGTTAACAGTGTCGTAAGAGGACTCCCTGCGAGCAATTTGCCGTGCCTGACCTGATTAAGATCGAAAAGGTTCCCACAAAAGCCAGCCGCAGCCTGCCGCCCAAAAGCTGCGCTCGCACGCTACTGGCGTGCTTCGCCGGTGTACAAAAAAAAATTTAATAAAATCCTTGACAAAAGTTTTAAGACGCTGAAGCGCAACTTGTACCAGCAAGGTCAAAGGGGTCGAGGCAGGGTAAGGGAAAAGGGAACGGAGAGGAGCAGAGAAGGAGGCGTCTTTTTTTTCTTTTGCCCCCTCATATTTTTCATATTCCCGCAAAATCTTGTGCACGGTGGCCGAGCCATGGCACTGACAAGACACCGTCGGGGGCCGTATAGCCGAAAAAGGCAAGGGGGTGTCAAGAATGTGGCAATTTTTTTTTATTAAAGCTCAACAAAGTTTTTACACTTGGCACTGAGGACCTTGTCCACCTGGTACATTGACCACCGCCCATCCATCCGCCGCAGGGCTGCGCTGGAGCACGGTGCGCAAGATCTGCGGAAACAATGATGAAAAATATGAAAGTGGAAAAAAAATTTTGGGATGCGTTTGCACGCGCAAACAAGGGACGAGGGGGGTAGCAGGGGACAAGGGGGAGAGGGGGGAACGGGGGGGAGGAGCACTCCCCTCCCCTTCCCCCTCCCCTTGCTTTTCTCTCCTTTGCATTCTCCCCTTCCCCTTGCCCATCTGTTTCTTTGGTTGTCGGGCAAAAAAATTTTGTTTTTCCTCTTTTCATATTTTTCATATTTTTCTGACCTTGTGCACGACCACCGCCCATCCATCCGCCGCAGCCACCCTGAGCCCGGGGGGCTCAAAGAGCAGGGGCAGAACTGAAACAAAACCAAGAAGATGCCACTGAGCCCATGCCGGAGCGCCCCCCTCCCCTTCCATCTGTCGGGTCCGATTTGGGGGGGGGGGGGCCGCCCCCCCCCCCTTTGGCGCTCCCCCCCCGTATGCAAGAATCCTTTCTGCCACCCTCCCCTCTTCTCTCCCCTGAGCCCAGGGGGCTCAAGGAGCAGGGAAAGGGGGAGGAAAAGGGCGCCGAAGCTACAAAAAAAATAAATACATGAAACGCCTCCACTAAGCCCCTCCCCCCCCCTGCTCCTTCCCTCTCCCTCTCTTAGTTCTGAACGCCAAGTGCAAGACCGTCAAACTTTAATAAAAAATTCATCACTTTCTTGGCGCCTCCCCCCCCCCCCCCCCCTCCCTCCCCGCTCCCCATTCTCAGATGGGGGGGGGGGGGCAAGGACAGATCGTGCTTTTTCTTTCCCTCTCCTAGTTCTCAGTTGTCGTCTTGTTGGTTGCGCAGGGGTGGTGCTCGGCCTCCATCAGTACATACGCCAGATCCGACGGGCGCTAGATTATCCATATTACTGGTCCTGCCTGGCCAGGCACACTTTGCTACCATGGCTGTCCAACGTACTGCCAGCTTTGAGTTGCAAGCGTGCCGGACCAGCCAAATTATTAAGTAGGTGTATTTCTTAGTCAAGCGGCTACCGTAACAAATAGCACGACAAGATGTCAAATTTCTGCCGGTTCAGGGGGGCAATTGCTGGCTATGGAACAGACATGTATGCAACCTAGTCGTTCGTATCGAAAAAGCGTTTATTAAAATGTCAGCATAGGCCACACGTTGTGCCTTTTTTTGGCCGAAGCGTTCGCAATTTGCAGAAAGATATACAAAGAAAACTCGGCACATCCTTAATATGCAGCTCCGGGAAAGGGGGGTGGGCCTTGCGCGGCTCGGGGGTGCTGCGGCAGGTACGACAGTAGGGCAGGGTCTGCTGCCCTCCCCCCTTGCCCTTCTCCGCCCCCTCCCCCTGCCCGTCTGTTTCTTTGGTTGTCGGGCAAAAAATTTTTTTTCCTCTTTTCATATTTTTCATATTTTTCTGACCTTGCGCACGGTGGCCGAGCCATGGCACGGACAGGACGCCGTCTTGGTCGTGAGGCCCTTGTCCACCTGGTACATTGAACACCGCCCAATCCATCCGCCGCAGCCAGGGGGCTCAAAGAGCAGGGGGGAAGAACTGATGAAAAACCAAAGAAGATGGCACTGAGTCCATGCCGGAGCGCCCCCCCCCCCATTTGTCGGGTCCGAATTTGCAGTGGATGGGTGCTCCCCCCCCCCCCCTTTGGCGCCCCCCAACACCCCCCTCCTATATCCAAAGATCCTTTCTGCCTCCCTCCCCTGTTCCCTCCCTGAGCCCAGCGGGGCTGAAGGAACAGGGGAAGGGGGAGGGGAAGGGCGCAGAAGCTACAAAAAAAAATACATGAAACGCCTCCACTAAGCCCCCTCTCCCCCGCCCCAGTGTCAAGTGTAAGACTTTGTCGAGCTTTAACTCAGCGTGATTTACAACTTCTTGGCGCGCTCCCTCCCCCCCCCCCCGCTCCCTGACAGGGGAGATATGCATAGACATATCGTGCTTGCCCCCCTCCTCTCCCTCTCCTAGTTCTCAGTGCCAAGATTAAAAACTTTTCCAGGAATTTTTAATTTTGTAAATTCTTAGCGCGCCCCTGTCCTCCCCTTTCCTCGCCCGCCCCCTGTTCTCAGTGTCAAGTGTAAAACTTTGTCGAGGTTTAATTTATAACAGAGCGGGGGGGGGGGGGGGGCGTTAGTGGAGGCGTCTCGTGTATTTGTTTTTCTTTGCAGCTTCTGCACCCTTCCCCTCCTGCCTCCTGCCCCTTCGCTTTCCTTTCCTGTGAAAAGACGAAGAATTTGAGAAAGAATGTTCCACAGAATTTTTTATCTCCCAGACGACATTTGCGAGCAGCTAACAACCTTGTATCTCAGACCAGAAAGCGAGGCGTTGCTTTATGCAACAAACCACAACTACCCGCCAAGAAAGCTAGGCAGCGAGAGGGGGTCTGCGCTGCTGGCTTCCATGCTGCTTAACCTTTATTACGACAGAAAATTCTTGTCCCTGCAAGATAACCAGACAGAGCTTCTCAGCCGGATCGCGGAGGACGGCAAAATACATTGCCGAGCCCTCTGCCTGTCCCCAAACCTTGCAGCGGGACAAAAGGCGATTATTGGGCCGCAGCAGAATCGGCGGTCTTTCACGTGCTGGAGATGCACAAGGTCCAGTTGGAGCTAAAAGGTCCAGGCCTGTACAGAGACAAGTGGGATTTAAAAAGTCTAGCCCTGACCGGAGACGACGCGTCCAACCAGAACAATCACACGATTCTCACCAAGCAGAATGAGGAGTACTTTCCTTTGAATTGGCGCGGTTATTTTAACATAAGCATAAGGCACCTGTGCTTGCACAACCTAAAGCTTCGGCTACAAAAAGAGGAAGCGCTGATCATAAGAAGATGCCTCTGTGAGGACCTTTGCTTGGTGCACCTCAGGCTCAGGCTGTCGGAGCAGAACCGTCTCGAATTGTACGGCTGCGACAAGCTTAAGCGTTTTTTTTCCAGCCAGCACCCGGACGACGAAGGAGCTGCGGCCTCGGACGGTTTTGCACTGAAGGTGGACGAATGCCGAAACCTGCGGAGAATCGAGGCAAGCGCGGCGCTACCAAGAACCCGTGTTGACCTAACGCTACGAGTCCCTACCCTGCGAGTTATAGATTCAGGCAAGCGGAGCAGGGGCTTGGATATCTACGCCGCTGGCAGCTGGGGTGTATCCGTCGAGCGTTGTTATGCCAAGGTCCTCAGCCTCTATTCCCCTGTGAAAGACAGGGCGCCGATGACACACCTTAGTCTGAGAGTAGATGAATGCTCTGGCCTAGAGCAGGTCAGCTTACCAACTTACCTCGTATGCCAGACTGCCTCCGTTGAAGTGTATAAATTGTATGAACTCCGCGAGATCGTTCTCCCCGCAAGCTTTGGGCCAGCAGATAACCTCGGTGGTTCCGCGGTCAAGGACAGCTGTCTCAGACTCCAAGTCGAATCTTGTCCTCGACTCCAAAGTATTTGCACGGCCCGCGCACCGGCGACAAAATCGAGACAACAACGGCAGCCCGATCTTATAGAGATCCGTGTTTCTCGATTTTCAGTCGCCCACCAGGAGGTAAAGGCGGCGGCAGACCTAAAGATCCTAGCCGCGGGGGTCAGCATGGTTATTGAGGTAACAAATGATAGTGACATAAAAACCCTTGTCCTCAGTCCAGACCAAAAGAAGATGAAGAGTCTTAAGCTAGAAATAACACATTGTGACCTGCTAGAACAAGTTTGCTTGTCAAAGGAGGTCACGTGCAAAAGGACAAATCTGAGCAGTCCATCCTCTCTTAGTGTGGAACCGGGCTGGGTCAGCCAAGAAAAGTTTGATGCCTTTATTTGGGCTTGTGAAAAGCTACAGAATTTTATTCTGCCCTAGCTCCTCTGCAAAGAGGCAGAACTGAGATTGCTGAATTTAGATAATCTTCAAAGCCTTTGTTTAGAGAGCGCCAATTGGCGGGTTTCCAGATTGCTAAAGCTACTAACATGGGATTGTGATAAGCTCGAGACTATCCACCTACCCAAAAACATCTGGTGCAAGAAAGCAGAGTTTCTCTTCAAAGAATTGCCGCTCTTGCAAGATTTCTCCATGCCCCAAGGCTGGGATATCGAAGAGCTCACGGTAATTTTCGCACAATGCCCCAATTTACAGAGCTTTACTGTACCGCCAAGTTTCAAGTGCCGCAAGAAGTTCACCCTGGATTTTTCGTGGAACATTAACATGCCTACACTTAACCTGCCCAAATTTTCTGGGGCAACGAAATGGTGCAAAAGATTAGTTGTACGTCGGCCAAAGCACTGAAGACAAACGCCAGTCCCCAAAGTACAGCCATTACGGCGCGATTGCGAGCACGGTGAATTGGAGCTAATGCCCCTGCAGTGGGCGCCGGAGCACACAAAAAGCCTAGTTCTCAGTGACAAGTGTAAAACTTTGTCGAGCTTTAATAAAGAAAATTCACACATTCTTGGCGCCACCCCCCCCCCCTCTCTTAATTCTCAGTGCCAAGATTACAACTTTATCAATGATTTTTTTTTTATTTTTTTAATACATTCTTAGCGCGCCCCCCGCCCTTCCCCCTTCTCCCTCCCGCTCCTAGTTTTCAGTGCCAAGTGTAAGACCGTCGAGCTTCAATAAAAAAAATTTCGCACTTTCTTGGCGCCCCCCTCTCTCTGTCCCTTCCCTCTCCTACTCCCTGTTTTCAGACGGGGGGGGGGGGGAGAGGAAAGACAAAGACAATTCGTGCTTCTCCCATGGGCACAGACAGGGCGCCGTCAAGGGTCGTGTGGCCCTTGTCCACCTGGCACAGCGACCACCGCCCAACCATCCGCCGCAGGGTCGTGCTGGAGCACGGTGCGCAAGATGTACAAAAATAGGAAAAATGTGAAAAAAAATGAATTTTTTTTGGAATGCGTTTGCACGCGCAAACAAGGGACGAGGGTAGGGGGGGGGGAGAGTAGCAGGGGGCAAGGGAGACAGAGGGACGGGGGGGGGGGGGGGGTACACTACCCTCCCCCTTCTCCCCCCCCCCTTCCTCTCCCTCCGTCCCCTCCTTTCTTTCCCCCCGTCTGTTTCTTTGGTTGTTGGGCAAAATTTTTTTTTCCTCTTTTCATATTTTTCATATTTTACTTGCCTTGCACACGGTGGCCGAGCCATGGCACGGACAGGACATCGTCGGGATAGGAGGGAGGTCAAAGACAGAATGTGCTTGCACCTCCCCTTCCCTCTCCCTCTCGGATTGTACTGCCCCTATGGTCAATGTGCCAGGAGGACAAGGGCCCCACACATACCCCCCTGACGGCGTCCTGTCCGTGCCATAGCTCGGCCAGCGTGCGCAAGGTAAGAAAATTATGAAAAGAGGAAAAAGAAATTGCCCAACAACAAAGAAAACGGGGGAAATGAAGAAGGGGACGGGATGTGCTTTCCCCCCGTCAGTGAGAAGAAAGGCGTCCGGCAGAGGGGGAGGGGAGAAGGGTTAATACATGCGTTGCATGTATTTATTTTGTTTGTAGCTTCTGCGCCATTCACCCTCCCCTCTTCCCCTCCCTTGCTCCTTGAGCCCCCGGGCTCGGGAGGGGGAGAGCACGAATTGTCTTAGTCCCCCGTCTGAGAACAGGGAGTGGGAGAGGGTAGGGGCAGGGGGAGTGGGGCGCCAGGAAAGTGCAAGAAAAGTCTTTTTTAATTAAAACTCGACAAAGTCTTACACTTGACACTTGCAACGGCACCCTCAGGTTGCCACAGCATCCGGCCCACTCGATGGTCGTACACTTGAGCACTGAAAACTAGGAGCGGAGCACCGCGCCCCAGCACGACCCTGCGGCGAATGGTACTGCCCCCGTGGTCATGTGTGCTAGGAGGACAAGAGCCTCGCTACCCCGACGGCGTCTTGTCTGTGCCATAGCTAGGCCACCGTGCGCAAGCTTAAGGTTAGAAAAATATGAACGGAGGGAAGGGGGGGGGGGGGAGAGTATGAATTGTCTAGTCCCTCGTCTGAGGATCGGGAGCTAGAGGGAAGGGGAGGGTAGGGGCGCGCTTCGCCGGTGTACAAGAAAAATCACGCGAAAAGAAATTACTAAAAGAAAAAATTTTAATTTTGGCACTGAGAACGTGTACAGGGAGGGGCGGGGTGTGCTCTCCATCCCCGTCCCCTCTCTCGTCCCTCTGTTCCCCCCTTGTGCCCCTGCTATCCCCCCCCTCTCGTCCCTTGTTTGCGCGTGCAGACGCGTTCCGAAGAAAACTTTCTTTTCCACTTTTCATATTTTCCTATTTCCGCAGATCTTGCGCACCGTGCTCGAGCACGACCCTGCGGCGGATGGATGGCGCGATGGTCATTGTGCTAGGGAGAGGCAAGAGGCAGGGAAGGGAAAAGCACGATCTGTGCTTGCCCATCATCTGAGAACGGAGAGCGGGAGAGGGAAGGGGGGGCGGAGAGGGGTGGAGCGCCAAGAATTTGTAAATTACGCTGAATTAAAGTTCGACGGTCTTGCACTTAACGTTGAGAACTAAGAAAGGGAGAGGGAAGGAGCAGGGAGGGAAAGAGCACGGATTGTCTTACCCCCCCCCCCGTCTGAAAATTTAGACAGGGATATATAAGGGGGGGGGGACGCCCGGCATGGGGGAAGGGGCTTAGTGGAGGCGTTTCATGTATTTATTTTTTTTGTAGCTTCTGCGCCCTTCCCCTCCCCCTTTCCCTGTTCCTTGAGCCCCCTTTGCTCAGGGGAGAGAAAAGGGGAGAGTGGCAGAAAGGATTTTTGTATAAAGAGGGGGAGGGGTAGCGCCAAAGGGGGGAGGCAACACCCCCCTGCAAACGGGACCCGACAAATGGGGGGGGGGGCGCTCCGGCATGGGCTCAGTATGCATCTTCTTAGTTTTGTTTCAGTTCTGCTCTCTGCTCTTTGAGCCGCCCGGGCTCAGGGGGGAGCGGAGGAGAGGGAAGGGGAGGCACAAGACAAATTTAAAAAGAGAGAGGAGGGGGGGGGGGCGCGTTAGGGTGGCTGCGGCGGATGGATGGGCGGTGGTCGCTGTGTCAGGTGGACAAGGGCCTCACGACCCCCGACGGCGCCTTGTCCGTGCCATGGGAGAAGCACGAATTGTCTTTTTCGCCCCCCCCCCCGTCTGAGAGCAGGGAGTGGGAGAGGGAAGGGGGAGGACGCGCCAAGAAAGTGCAAAAAAGAATACGCTGAATTGAAGCTCGACTGTCTTACACTTGGCACTGAGACCTAGGAGAGGGAAAGAGAAAGGGCAGGGGGGCGCTAAGAATTTACAAAAAAAAAATAATAAAATTTTTTTGACAAAGCTTTAATCTTGGCATCTCCCTCTCTACAACCTTTCTTGCTGTCGGCGATTTCTTTTTTTTGCCGTATCTATTTTTGTACGCATTTTCCAATAGAGATTACTTCCCACTTGTCCATATTGACACGGCCCGGTCCCGCCGACTTTTACTAAAGAAAAAAAGTACAGAATGTTAGTTTTTTACATCTTGCGCACTGTGCTCCAGCGCAGCTCTGCGGCGGATGGACGGGCGGTGGTCAATGTAGCAGGTGGACAAGGGCCTCACAATCCCGACGGCGTCCTGTCCGTGCCATGGCTCGGCCACCGTGCGCAAGGTCAGAAAAATATGAAAAATATGAAAAGAGGGAAGAAAAAAAATTTGCCACACGGAAGGGGGGCCGGTAGGTTTTCTGGGGAAACACACACCAAACAATTTGGCGACAAATTTCATTTGAGAAACGAGAAAGAGAAAAATTCAGTTCGCAAAGGCACCACCTTCCCTGTTCTTTGAGCCCCACCTCGGATCTCTCCAGCAGCAGCGGCCAGCAAGAGGAGGCCTCGCCCCTCTCGCCCGCGTCTCCCAGCAACGCGACCAGCCCTGACCAATGGGCCAGCGCCCCACCCGCCGTCGAACCAGCGGTCGAACCAGCGCCGCCCCGGAAGATCGAGCTGCAATTCTTCGCCGACCCCTATATAGCTGGGAATGAACAGGTCTTCGATCTCAGCCAGCTCCCCGGGGCAGCCGAGCACGTTGGTCGACTGCAGCTCAACAGGCAACGAGCCCTTGGCCAGGGGCCCCGTCGCAGCAGCCTCCCGATCTCGATCGAAAGGGGACCACCTTCCTCCCCACCCAACCGCCCAAGCACACCCCACGCACTCGCCCGCTTAAGTCTGCAGCTAGCACAGGGCGAGCAGCCGGCTGCTCGGCCGGAACGCGACAGCCAGGAGATGCACGTGGCGTAACAAAAAGAAAAAAGAAAAAAAACAAACCAAGAAAGAAGCAGTCAAGCTCTCTCTCACCCCCCCACCCTTGCCCTCTCTTTCTCTCTCTCCCCCCCCACCACGTACGAACTTATCTCTTGCCCCCCCCCTTTGTACTGAGTTGTAATTCAATCTTTAAGACGAAAATTAAAAAAAAATGGAGAGAACCATCTCAGGCTCCGAGTTTTCAGCTAACTCAGCCGGAAAGTCCGTGCAGCCAGCGCACAGTTTCTTGGAGTCACTGCCGCCCTTTGATTTAGACAGCATACTAGAACATGAACCAGCCAGGCTGGCTTTCCGCTGGTTCTTGCACGAACGACTGTGCGAGGAAAATCTGATGTTTTGGATTGATGCCCAGAAGTACAGGCTCCTGGCGCGACGCGAAATAGAAAAGCAACCCTTGCGTGTCATGGCTGCAGCCATCAAACTGTGGCAACAGTATCTAGCTAAGAATGCAGAGCATGAGGTCTCCCTGCCTTCTAGCGTTTTTTCGAGTATCCAACAGCTCTTGGAGGCCCTGCGCTGCGGGATCTATACCTTTGCCGAGGCGCAGGAATTGGTGTACAATGACATGTTACATGGCTCGCTGCCCGGCTTCGTTACCACCGCATGCTAGTAGGCCTTGCACTTGATCTGGCGCCCTCCTTCTTGCAGCGCGAGAACGTGCTACCGTTCGAGGCGGCCATGCCACACCCGCTCGTTCGCGCCGTGTTTCGCGCCTGGCTGCTCGCGCGCGCTTCTGATAGTGGGCCCAGCAGCGATCTCCAAACCTTGGACTACTTGTTAGAGGTCAACCGCCTCAAGCAAGCCCCCTACAGCCGCGGCGAGCAGGTTGCACGGTGCACGCAGGTGGAAGGGGTCATACGCGCGTTGCTCCCGCACATTGCCCCTGACTATGCTGACACAGCCAACACAGCCAACAAGCCCCTGACTGTTACTGTACAGATGCTCTTCGCCGCTATGCCCGCCATAAGCAGCCGGGTCAAGTCCGAGCTCTATCCTAGCTTCGTCCAAAGCCCTATCCACCGCCAGTTGGTGCACACTGTGCAGAGGCTGGCACGGCTGGCTGCCACCGAACCAACCCCCCCGGCCGATCCATGGCCCACATTATCAGCCAGTTCGACCAACTTACCAGCTATGGCCAGGAAGATGGGGCGCCCGCACCCGCGCACGCACCCGCCCCCTCTCCCGCGGCCGCGCCCGCGGCGCACGCCCAGCAGCGTTGGCGCTGTGCTTTCTGTAGGAGCGAAAACCTGGCCCGGAAGAATCTGTGTGGCAATTGTGGTCAGCATAAATCATAATCGTCTGTACTTTTATTAAAAAAACAAATCTGCGTGGAGGGAGTTATTGTTGACTAGTTAGTTAGTTACTTGTCTTGTCTTTATACCAGCGCCAGGTCTCGGTGAGCAGCACATGGAAGGCATTGGCAACATTGTGGGCACCGTCCATGCACCAATAGCTTGGGTGGCAGGTACTGTCGTTTTTCACTACGTCTCGGCGCACACCGGATATCACAGCCGCGTGGGCCCCCGTCTTCACCAGCATGAGCATGACCTGCAGCTCTGTGTCTTTGTCTGTTATGGGGTGAGGCCCACTGTATACTAGGTATCGGTGAATGTCCCGCCTGTGATTGGCCACTGCTACCATCCGAAACCTCTGTCGTACACGTTATCGCCATCGGCATCACTCTTGTCCATCAACACACAATACTCTATCCCGTACGTACCGTCGGTAAACACGGAGAGAGACATGTGCGCAGCAATAGAAGAGCCTAGCTCCAAACTGCTACACCCGCCATCACTCTCGAGCAGCGCGCGCACCACTGTCCTCAGATCATCCGCTTCGTTGACACTGGGATACTTGGCCGCCTGCCAGTAAGAGCTGGGCGCGTAATGGCTCTGGTAACACTTGCTTACTTCTGCCAAGAAAGTGTAGCCGGAAAGACAATCTATAAAGCCTCCCACACTAATACGTGGGGGGGAGGCAGGGTAGTGCTAGCGGCCCCAGAGACGGGCCCCGGCCCCTCCTCGTGCTCGGTTCGCTCACACATAAGACTGTCTGGACTCTCGGCCAAGCCCTCAGCGCACTGTGCGCGAAAGACTGTTTTCAGGGGCTGCACCCAAACGGAAGGACCCGGCACGCCATTCTCTGCTCGCAGCCGAATAGACTGCTCAACATGAATAAAACGCCCGTTAGGAAGTACCCCCGCCGCAAGCCCCTGCTCGCACAGCTTGTCTGCTGCAATGCCGTTGACGAACCTTCCAAAAACGTTGGTGTAGGCTCTCAGATTGCAACTATTATCCATGCCGGTTCCGGCTGTTATGCTCTGGCTAGCGCTGACGACGGCTTTAGCCAGAGCAAGTGTGATTGCACAGGGCGCACCCCCGCCGCTGTAGGACGCTCCGTCCGTCGATTTGCCCCCTCCACACGTCAGGAAGGCATCCAAATCCGGACAATCCGTCACCCCCTTACCGTGCCACTGCACCCAGAAAGGCATGGGCCAGGGCTCGGCGGCGCTTGTTGGTGCGCTCGTGCTGCGCCCCGTCGCAGCTTCACACACAAAGGCTACTGCACATGTTGCCAGCAACGTGTGCAGTGGCAAGGCCCGGAATGACATTTCTTAATTGAATATGTCCTGCGCAAAAAAAAAGAACGACTTTTATTTAGTCTTCTCTCTCTCTCTCCCCTCCCCTCCCCTCTCCCCCCCTTCGTCCTCTGTCCCCACACCCCCCTTTCGTCCTCTGTCCCCACACCCCCCTCCCCCGTTGGCTTGCTTTCTTATTACGCAACGCTGTGGTCTACGTACCACTGACGAACTTCCAAGAGCACAGCGTGAAAGGCGCTCGCGATTTCGTGGGCGCCGTCCATGACGGTATAGTCGCTCTGGCAAGCGCTAGCCTGTGCTGTAGTGTCTCGACGCATGCCAGACACCACGCCAACGTGGCTTCCGGTTGCAGCCAGCAACGTCATGGCTTCAACCTCAGTTTCGGCGTCAGACAGAGGGTGCGGCGCGCTGTGGACTAAATAACGATGGATGTCAACCCTGCGGTTGGCCACTGCAATTAAGCCAAAGCCTTTGTCAAAGACACCATCTCCGTTGGCATCTCTGCTATCCATCAGCAGACAATACTGCGAGCCGTAGGTGTTGTCGGTAAACGGGAAAATGGACATGTACGCGTTGATAGCAGCGCCCAGCTGCACGCCGTTGCAATCGCCGTCATTGTCCAGCAGGCCACGCACGGCGGCCCGGAGCTCCAGCACCTCCTGTGTACTGGGGAACTGGGGAGTTGGGTAGAACGACGCCGGTGCGTAGTAATTTCTGTAGCACGAGGTCACTGAGCTCAGGTTCGCGCGTCCAGTCACACAGTTGATGAAGCCGGGCGAGGCGGTGGGCGCGGGCGGCGAGGTCGTTCCCGCAGGGGGCTGCGTCGTCAATGGCACGCACATTCCTGTCGCGGGGCTCGCTGTCCAGCCATCGGCGCACTGCGCTGGAAAGATAGATTTGAGCGGCGCGACCCACGCGGTAGGGCCCGGGGCACTGGTGCTGTGACGCATGCGGATGGCCTGCTCAATGTGGATAAAGTGTCCATCCGGCAATACTCCAGTCCCCAAACCAGTGTTGCACACCAGATCCGGGTTGATGCCGTTTACCACACGCCCGAATGTGTTATCATAGGCCTTGAGTGGGCAGCTGCTGGCATTCAGCGCGGTTCTGGCGACTACCGAGGCGGAGGCGCTGACGGCCGCCGCCAAAGCGTACGTACGCTCACAGCGAGCAGTAGGCCCCAAGTAGGAAATAGTCTCGGTTGACAGTCCGTTCCCGCACGCCAAAAAAGCATCCAGGTCTGGGCAAGTAGTGGAAGCCTTGCCGTGCCACTGCAACCAGTACGGAGTCGGCACGACAGGGAGCAAGGCTGTCGAGAAGGGCAGCAGCGCACACAGACCGAACAAAGCCAATGGCATCATCGTTAGGTCTTTTCTTTGTTTACCTTGGTAGGTAAAAAGCTTTTTAATCGAATAAATCACCTACTTGATTTTTTGTCTCCCCTTTTTTTCTTTCGCCCCACCTTCCCTCCCTCCCCCTTCTTCCCTCTCCTTCCCTTCCCCCCCCCCTCCTTCCTCTCCCCGTCCACCACCACTGTTAATTAGTACTTTCTTGGCCCTTCCGTGCCTACTAAGTATTTGCTTATAAGATTTGAACCAAAAAAAAGTACAAGTCGAAAATCTGCAGTCTTTAGAAATTAAGGGGGGGCGGCCACGAGCTTTTTAATTCAGTTTAGAGGCACAAAGGCGCTGGGGTCCAGGTTGGTCGAGGTGTCCTGGCGCTGGGATTCGTAGATCGCGTCCACGAGCTGTCGAAGCTTCACGTACAAGGCTCCAAGGCATACAATGATGGCGCTGAGACCGGCACAGGTCGCTTGCTTGAGCCAACGCTGCTCTTGCTCCAGCGGGGCCGGGTAGCGAAATGCGCCGTTGCCAATCACCGCTAGGGCCGCAATCGCTACGACCCAAATGAGGGTTCGCAGAGTGACATCCCAGAGCCGCTGTGAACCACGCACGACGATGCCAAGTGGCGAACAAATAGTGCGCACTGTCTGCTTCCAGCATACCCCCCTGTCATGTTCTGGCGTAGACGTTTCCATTTAGAACGCTATGGTTGCTACGATATATATTCAGCCCTGACGGTTTCTGCAAGGGGATGCTCGCTGAATGGGTCGGGGATTGGCTCCCTCCAGATTGTGGAAGAAAGGGGGGGGCGCCCCCCCCCCCACTTTCTCTCCTCTTTTCTTTTTCCGGTCTTGGACCTCCGTGCTAAGTTCACGAGTGGCATAAATCTTGGTGCCTCTGGTTCTGTGCGCGAGTGCGTCCAAAGGTGGATTTAATGACTTTTAAACGCACGCGCGCACACAAGTACAAAAAATCTTCTAGACAGAAATTGTAATCGCGACAGAGTTCATCAAAGGCCAGTTGCTCTTCTTGTTGTCGTGCCTGTACCTGAAAACAAAATGAATACTTTGATTTGTGGCCTGCGGGGGTGCCAGAAATAGGTAGACTTTTTTTGGGGAGCTCATCCAAGGGGGTACACCCCCCTCTTCCCCCCCCCCCCCACCCCCCCCCCCTCCCCACTCTCTGAACAGACGGATGTCAGGGGAAGGGGGGGGGGGGGAAGAGAACGGGAAGGGGAGGAAAGAGGGAGGGGGGGAAAGAGGGAGGGGGGGAAGGGGAGGAAAGAAAGGGGGCGCCAAAAAAGTGCAAAGGTCTTATTAAATTTTGACAATCCCAGACTTGGCACCGGAGGGATTGGGGAGAGGGCAAGCGCGTTGAAAAAAGTGCATTTTATTATTAAAAGCTCGATATTGTTTTACGCTTAATACAAAGTGCTAAAGGCAAGAGGGTGAGAAAGCTTCCGCTTGAAGGCTAGGAGCACGTGACATCTTTTTTTTTGAATTCTAAAGACTTTTGTTTTGTTTTGGGTGTAAATGACTAGAAAAGGAAAGCAACCCTCGCCTGTCAGAAGAAGCCTTCGCAAAACCAGGAACAAGAAAAACACAGGCTTTTATTTCTTTGCCAGCCGACATAGCTGGGCTTCGGCGTGGTACCCCGCGACCTTTACTGAGAACACAGAGGGGCGTTTAATTAGCTACAACTGTGTAGAACAGTATCTGGGGTACCGCAAAGCGCTATTGTTTGGAGATCTGCATTCCCAGCGGGCCATACTGTGCGCCTCGCCGCCGCACGTCCAGCGACAATTGGCGGATGAAGTTGTTGGCGTAGACGAAGCGATCTGGAGCATAAGGCGCAAGGACCTTGTGTACCAGGCCAACCTGCTCAAGCTTAGTCAGAATCCAGTGCTGCTCGCACTTTTGCTAGCCACGGCCCCACGCTACATAGCCGAGGCAAACCCGCTTGATATGGTGTGGTCCATGGGGCTAAGTCGACATGATCCCCTGGCACGACAAAGGGAGGCTTGGCCAGGGCAGAACCTGCTTGGCGAGGCCCTGCGACAAGCCCGCGACGCCCTGTCACTGCAGCTAGACAACGCGTTGGCGCGCCGCCTGCCGCCCACAGTACTTGCCTGTCACAACAACACGAAGCACGACCTAACTCCCACTCCTCTTCCAGGCACTCGACCAGAGACTAGGGCGCACGGACAAAAAAGAGCGCGCATACAGGCTGTAGAATAAGGCCCTGCCTAATTTATTCTAGAATTAAGAAAGTACAGAAAAAGGAATTTTCTTTTTAATTAAAAGTTAGACAAGGTGGCACCTTCCCAGCCCCCCCCCTCCCCCGCCGTCACGGGGCTGGCGCACGGGAGGGGGGGGGGGGGCTAGCGCGGGCCACCATGCCCTAACTATAAGGCCGGGGATTCTGTCTGATAGAATCGCGCTCCTGGCACAGTAACCCCCAAACTTGAAAAAAAGGTGGAGTTGGCGCCAGCTGCGCGAGGTTCGACAGGTGACGAGCCCTACGTCTGTAATGAGGGGCACATTGACAGAAACAAGCTCCGAAGACACCGGAGCTTAGACACGTGCGCCAGACCCGCGTCTGTGATGCTCACGCAACGATCGAGGTCCAGATATCGCAGCTCCTCAAGCGCAGAAATGTGCTGCAGCCCCTTGTCCGTGATTTGGCTACAACCGTTTAGGTTTAGCTGTTGCAACAGTCGACAGCCCGACAATGCTAGCAGCCACTCGTCGCTGGCCTGTCGACAGTATGTAAGGTTCAAGGTCCGTAGCTGAGCCGTTGGTAAAAGCGCGATCCCTGCTCTCGTGATCCGCGGGCAATTGCTAAGGTGCAGGTGCTGCAGGCTAGCTGCCGGTAAAAGCCCTAGTCCGCAATCCGTGATCTGCCGGCAGTAGCCCAGATTCAGAAACTCCAAGCTCGTAAGCGGCGACAAGTACGAAAGCCCCTCGTCAGTGATTTGGAGGCAGCCATACAGGTCAAGACGCCGTAGCCTGGGGGCGCTCGACAGGGCGCGCAGCTCCACGTTTCCGACCTGCTTGCAAAACTGCAGCGTCAGGATTTGTAGGGCCGGAAGCGCTGTGGGCATTAGGGCTAGCGCTTCGCACAGGCCCGCGGTCACGCCCTCCAAGGACAGGCTTTCGACCTGCAGCCCGCGCAACTGCCGCATTACTTGGGCTGGACAGCCGCTAGCCGCGTCCAGCTTTACATCGCGAATAGCAACCCTGGCTTCGCCCCAGACCAGGCCCCAGGCGGCAAGCAACAACCTGTGGTCGGGTCTGCTCAGCTTTAGCTCCTCTCGCAAGCGATAACCGACCCAAGGCCACACTTTTGCCGCCGAGTCCTGGAGCAAAAACGGCAGGACCCGTGACAGCTGAAGCAGGTCTTGGCAGCACAAGAAGTCACGCACGCCCAGCCACACGTAATTAGGCAAAGGGCGCCTGTGCGCCGGGCCTGCGTTTTTTTTCATGCTCCTCCTTTATTCTGCAAAAGACCCCCAGCCAAAGAGATTTCTTATTTTTTCCTCTCCCAGACTCAAGGGAAGGACAAGAGCGGTGGGCAGGGGTGGAAAGCACCCCCCCCTCCCCTTGTCCCCCTTTACCCACCCCCTCCCGTGCAATGACATGGAACTTCTTTACATGGACCCCCAGCGTCAATCGTGGTGGGGGGAGCTTTTTTTGTGTCAGGCATGAACTGCTTCCTGCATGTTTTTAAGCTAGTGTCTGCTTTCGAGTCTTGTCAAGCTTTTTTAATTACAAGAAGAAAAAAATAAATAAATAACTTTGATCTGCTCCAACTTGCACCACGGAACTTTCAAAAGAAAGGCTTGCTTCGATTGACCCAGGCCAAACCCTTGCGCACGTCTAGGCCTATAATGTCTATGTCTTCCTCTTCCAAGTCGAAGTCTTCTCCTTCTTGGTCCTCTTCTCTTTCTGACTGGTCTGGTTGCTCCTGCAGACTTCGCTCGGCCTGCTCCTGCAGGGTCTGCCTCGGAATACTTGCTTCTAAGAGAGATGATGGCGCGCCAAGGCTTCCTGTTGTGTTTTCTTGTTGCTGGCTCATTGTCCGTGTCTTTTTCTTCTCCCGCCTTCTTTTCCTGTTGCGTGCGAGGTTTTAGGCCGGGTGGACAGGGGGAGAGGAAAGCCTTTGAGAGCGAACATTGCTTGGCGGGGGGGGGGCACCCCCCCCCCTAGGCGCCCTCCCTTCTTCCATCCCCACCCCCTTTCCCCCCGTCCGACTGACTGTTGCTCTAGACCGGGGGAGGGAGTGGGACTATGGTATCCGGGCGTCAGGCTACGAGGTACTACGCACTGGCAGTGCTGCAGTGTGCGCCGGAATTGGTAGCGGGCATCGATTTCGGCCTGGTGCCCGGGCAGAGGTCAGTGTGGCTTAGCACCCCGAGCGTACGGCTAGCGCACACCCTCGGCGGGCGCCCAGGCTATGTGCACGCGGTGGACGAGGCAGACTTTCAGGCGTCGGATAGCTTATGGCACACCAGCATCAAGAAGGAGGTAGTGTCCTTGGGCGGAGCTGTGCACCTGACAGACGTTTTTCTAGAGTTGCAACGGTTGGCGGGCGACGATCTGCGCCTCGTGCACTTCTTGCACACAGCGCCGCCGCCGAGGCCGCCTGACTTTTGGTTGGACCTGAGCTTGCCACAGTTTTGCAACGCGCAAGAACTATCCCCGCAGACACAGACGGCCGTTTCGGGGACTATGAGAGCCTGGCGAACTTGACTTTCAGGACCAACATGGGCGCCATCCTGAAAAAGTTCTTTCCCCGGGGCGGCTTCTACGATAAGCTGCGGGCCGCGCAGCTCGAACAACAGCCTAGGTTGCGCCACTACGCTCACGTTAATAGGTGGGAAGTCTTGGCCCAGCTAGACGTGCTGCTTTTCCCAAGCCAATTTTTGCAGACAACGCTGGGGCTGGGACCAGACGCCATGGCCATTGAGATCGTATACTTCTTGCCGGCTCACGTCGTGATCGAGCTGGTGGCCAACATCGTAAACCCGCGCGCGTTCCGTGCCGTGCTGGAAAGGGCCGCTCCTGTGCGGTCGGCGGCCGCCGCGCTGCGGTTGCCGTGGGCACAAGGCCCGCCCAGCATGCTGCAGTTGCCGTCCGCTAGTTCCCTGACACTACCGTCAGGTTTCTATATGTAAAAAGCGACAAGAAAAATTTATTAAAGCTTTAAGCTTGCCCCGCCCTTCGATACATTTCCTGGCTTGGCCCAAATGGCAGAGCCCAAAGTAACAAACTCAGCGGAACTTCCGTCACTGTCTAGAAAAGGATTTAATTGAATAAATTGCTACAATTTGGCGTCAAATTTAGCAGGGGCCGTTCCGGAGGCTAGCAGAGAAATCGGACGTTTTCCCGCGGAGAAACCCGCGGGCCTTTTACTCGCACGAAAATGTTTTTCGGCTTTCTCACCTTCCCTAGATGCAGGGAGGTGCAGAGCAAAGGGGAGCGGGGCGACAAGAGTGAGAGGGACGACGAAGGTGAGAGGGGCGACGACGGTGAGAGGGGCGACGAGAGTGAGAGGGCGACGAGAGTGAGAGGGGCGACGAGAGTGAGAGGGAAGGGGGAGGATGTCTTCCTCACGGCGGCGTTGGGTCTGTGTGGGATTTTCTTTTTGCGCAGGTAGATTTTGGCGCCAAATTGGCGCTTACGGCTGTTTCCCCGGGAAGGCTAAGACGTACTGCCTGGCTGGACCGTATCACGCACCCTGCCTCCGGACGGCACAATTTGGCGCCAAATTTAGCAGGGGCCGTTCCGGAGGCTAGCAGAGAAATCGGACGTTTTCCCGCGGGGAGAAACCCGCGGGCCTTTTACTCGCACGAAAATGTTTTTCGGCCCTCTCACCTTCCCTAGAGGCACGGAGGTGCAGAGCAAAGGGGAGCGGGGCGACAAAGGGAGCGGGGCGACAAAGGTGAGAGGGGCGACGAAGGTGAGAGGGGCGACGAAGGCGAGAGGGGCGACGAAGGTGAGAGGGGCGAAGAGAGTGAGAGGGAGGGGGAGGACGTTTTCCTCACGGCGGCCAGCCGAGCGTCTGTGTGGGATTTTCTTTTTGCGCAGGTAGATTTTGGTGCCAAATTGGCGCTTACGGCTGTTTCCCCGGGAAAGCTAAGACGTACTGCCCGGCTGGACCGTATCACGCACCCTACCTCCAGACGGCACAATTTGGCGCCAAATTTAGCAGGGGCCGTTCCGGAGGCTAGCAGAGGAATCGGACGTTTTCCCGCGGGGAGAAACCCGCTGGCCTTTTACTCACACGAAAATGTTTTTCTGCCCTCTCAACTTCCCTAGAGGCAGGGAGGTGCAGAGCAAAGGTGAGAGGGGCGACGAGAGTGGGAGGGAGGTGGTTTTTTTGGGGCAGTACTTGATTGAAAAAATGTCTTTGGCCTCGGACTTAATTTTAAGTTTCGGGAACGGGCGGGGGTTACGTTGAAGTTGTTCTTGCAGGGCATAGATTATTGCGTGAAACATGCTGACTAACCGAGTGCTGGCCAGTGACATGGGCCAGTAAATAGGTGAGCAGGGAATAGCTGGCGATGTTGAAGGGCACCCCGAGACCCAGATCCGCAGACCTGCAGAAAGAAAAGCTGAATATCAATAGACTGCGCTGCGCACCCAACTAGCACTGTCGTTTGTAAGCACAACGCCCGAGCAGGTGATGGCCAAGCTAGAGGTCCTCCCTAACAGCGCCATCGACACCGAGAGCGTCGAGATCGGCAACGTAAACGCCCTGCGCGGCCTGCGTGGAGATTACCGACTGCCCGGACCTAGTGTCTGCGGCCCTCTTGGCGGCCGACTAGGTACGACTCCCCGGCTCCTGTAGACGTCCCCAGCAAATGCCAGGCTTTTGTAAAGCTGGCCAGCAAGCGGCTAGAGTTTGCATTTGGCTACACGCGCAGCGACATCACTACTACCACCTTTGCCAGGCGTGCTGGACCATAGACACAACGGGCCCGAGCAGCCTGACAGAGCCCCTGAACCCTGGCTGCTAAGCGCGGCGTGGGTACAGACAAAGCCTTTCCCCCTCGTGGGGCGCACCGGGGGAGATGACGCAAGATTTCTTGATTAAAGCTCAACTTTGGCTTACCGAACCAAGTTCGTGGGGTCGGCAACGCGACGACGCCGGTCTCTGTGGGGTTTACACTCCCCAAAATTTTAATTCGATCTGTTTGGTCACCTTGTACTTAGTTAGGTCTAGTCACAAGAAAAAGGGGGGCGGTATTTGAACCCGGGGAAACACACGCACTTCAAATTTGGCGACAAATTTAATTTGAGCAACGGGAAAGAGATGTCCGTTCCCTCCCGTATCTACTCCCTCCCGTTTCTCTCCCCCTCCCCCCTTTCTCTCCTCCTCCCCTGCTCTTTGAGCCCCCCGGGCTCAGGGGGCTCAAGTGAGAGCAAAGAAAAAAAAGGATGGGGGGGGGCACCCCCCCCCTTCCACGCAACTTGCACCCCTCGCCTCCTTGCTCCCCCCCCCCCCCGAGCCCTTTGAGCCCCGGGGGCTCAAAGCGCGCTGGTAGTCTACGCAAACAATGACCCGAGCAGAGCTACTACGAAAAACAGGCACGGAAGAAAGACAACACAGAAGCGAGCATAAACCAGGCCGGAACGCAGCGAGGTCTTAGCCATCGTTTACCCAAGCCAAGCTCTGTAATTAAAACCTTAACCCGCTCAGTTCTACTAAATCGTCACCCGGCAGCAATTCGTACGGGGGCTTTCCCGCGGAAAACATCCGATAAACCCCGTGGACCGCCGGAGCGGCCGCCGATGTGCTTAGTGATTTTTTGGAACCTTTCACGGAGAAGAGGGTCCGATTGGTCAATTGTACGCTTGCGCCACCGACTGCAATTTGGTGCTCTGTGGACGACGCGGCCCCCTGACGACGCGGCGGCCCAAGGCCCCGCAACCACGAGTTCTGTTGCGCGTGCTTGGCTGGATGAACTTTACATGTGCTAGGGAGGGCCTAGACAGGTGTTAAGCAGTGATTTTTTAATCAGTAGCCCGCCACTTCGGGCACAAATGTAGCCGGCGAAGGCGGCACCGACGGCAAAGCTGGAGCTCGTCCCGGCCTATGATACTGGCGCCCGTACACGCCGCACACTGCACCTGCCTCGAAAGTCTGTGGACCCACCAGTCGTCGACCGCCTTGGGTTTCCGGACCTCCTCTGTGACCGCCGCCTTTGGACAGTCCTGCGCCAGTTCGACCTTCTGCGCCTCTTCCTCGGCCAACGCGGCTCGGAGGCCTTCTTCTTCCAACCGTGCTTGGTGGCGTTCCCGCGCGGCACTTTCCTTTCCCCTCCCTCTTCCCTCTTCCCTCCCTCTTCCCTCCACTTTTTTTTTCAAACAGAACTTTTTTCTTTCTCTTTCTCTCTTCGTTTTTTTGCAAAAAATTTGTCGCCAAGTTTGCGTACGTGTGCGCCTGGAATGATATGGCCGAAAATGGCAGTATTGCCGTAAAAGCCTGGAAACGCTGCCCTTTTCAGCCATATCACATGCACAGACCGCCAAGCCGCCTTCGCTAAAAGCGCCATCAAGAAAGTACCAAAAAATCCGCCAGAACTCGTTCAGCCGGAGTCTCGACAAGGGAGAAGGGGGGGGCTTAGTTGAGACGTTTCATGTATTTTTTTTTGTAGCTTCTGCGCTCTCCCCCTCCCCTTGCCCTTCCCTTGTTCTTTGAGCCCCCCGGGCTCAGGGGGCTCAGGGGGGAGGAAGGGAAAAAAAGGGGGAGAAGGGGGGGGGGGCGCCCCCCCCCCCCCCTACATGCTGCGCCAGCGGGCGGGCCCCGAGAGGCGAGAGAAGGAGCTCAAACCCGCGCCGCCTCATTGGAAGCACTCGCGCCCTCTGCTCCTCCCTGCCCCTCCCCTCTCCCTCTCCTAGTTCTCAGCGCCAGGCATAAGACCGTCAAGCTCGGTCAGGGAAAATTCTTTTTAGCACTTTCTTGGCGCGCTCTCCTGCCCCTTCCCCTCCCTCTACCGCTCCTAGTTTTCAGTGTCAAGTGTAAGACTTTTTCGAGTTTTCATTAAAAAGTTTTTGGCAGTTCTTGGCGCGCCTCTGTCCCCCCCCCTTCCCACTCCAGCTCTCGAGTCTCAGACGGGGACTAGGACAATTTGTGCTTCCCCTCCCCCCGCCCCTTCCCTCTCTCTCTCTCTCTCTTAGTTCTCAGTGCCAAGATTAAAGCCTTTTCAGGTTTTTTTTATTAATCTTTTCTTGTAAATTCTTAGCGTGCCCCGGCCCTTCCCCCCCTTCCCTCTCTCTTTCTCAGTTCTCAGTGGCCATGACAGATCGTGTTTCCTTCAAGTTCCCTGACTTAGTTTTCAGTGCCCAAATTTAAACTTTGTCAAGGATTTTTTTTTTTTTTTTTTTTACATTCCTAGCGCGCCCCTGCCCCTCCCCCTGCCCCTTCCGTCTCCCACTCGTAGTTTTCGGTTCCAAGTGTAAGACCGTCGAGCTTTAATTCAGCGTATTCTTTTTAGCACTTTCTTGGGCGCGCGAGCAGACCACAGACGGTGTCGGCCCGGGTTCTAACATAGATTTTTTAATAACAAGACGTGCGCCGGATTTTGCTGCAGCCTGAGGGTGCCGGCGGCAAGAAGAAAGATCGTAGAACTTTAATTCAGCGTAATCTTTTTTGCGCTTTCTTAGCGCCAAATGAACGGGGCGTTCCGGTCTCTTTCCTTGGGGTAACACATGTTTCCCGCGGAAAAAAACGCGCGCCAAAACTTTTTGTTGTTGCGTAAATGACAAGTTCTGCGCACCCCCCCCCCCTTCGGAGGGAGGAGGGAGCGGGAAGATAATGGGGAGAGGGGAGAGAAGGGGAAGGGGGAAAAAGGGGGAAGGGAAAAGAACTGGGGCGCCCCTCTCTCTCCTCCCTCCCTCTCTCTTCCCCTTTAAACAAACGAAAGGGGGAGGGGAGTGAGGGGGAGGGGAGGGTTTTCCTCCCTCTTCCCTCTTTCTTCCCTCTTCCCTCTTCCCTCCGCTCCCCCTCCCCTTTTTTTTCAAACAGGATTTTTCTCTTTCTCTTTCTCTCTTCTTTTTTTGCACAAAATTTGTCGCCAAATTTGCGTGTGTGTGCGCCTGGAATGATATGGCCGAAAAAGGCGGTATTGCCAGAAAAGCCCCGAAACGCTGCCTTTTTCGACCATATCACATGCACAGACCGCCAAGCCGCTTTCGCTAAAAGCGCCATCAAGAATGTACCAAAAAATCCGCCAGAACTCTTTCAGCCGGAGTCTCGACAAGGGAGAAGGTGGGAGGGGGCGCCCGGCATGGGCGGGGGTTAGTTGAGAAGTTTCATGTATTTTTTTTGTAGCTTTTGCGCTCTCTTCCTCTCCCCTTGCCCTTCCCCTGTTCTTTGAGCCCCCCGGGCTCAGGGGGCTCATGGGGGAGGAAGGGAAAAAAGGGGGGAGGGGGGAGCGCCCCCCCCCCCCCCCCCCTACCCAATCTAAAGCCACAAATCAACGTGCTCACTTTGTGACCAAGTACAGGCATGGCCCCGCCCCTTGGCTTTTATGGGCCCTGTCTTGACTACAAACTCCGTCTAAGTCATACGACGAGTGACTTTTTCCAATGAGGCGGCGCACTCTCTGGGACAGAGAGGCAAGGCCCCCCGAGCCCCCCCCCCCCTCCCCTACATGCTGCGCCAGCGGGCGGGCCCCGAGAGGATAAAGCCCGAGAGAAGAAGCTCAAACCCGCGCCGCCTCATTGGAAGTAACTCGCGCCCTCTGCTTCTCCTTGCCCCTTCCCTCTCCTAGTTCTTAGCGCCAAGTGTAAGATTTTGTCGAGCTTTAATTCAGCGTATTTTACACTTTCTTGGCGAGCCCTCTTCCCTTGCCCGCTCCCTGCTCTTTTGGTGCAGTTCTACCGAAAAGCGCTCCGACCGCGGCGAGCCCCACAGCACTGCGCTATTCTTGGCGCGATTGGCAGAGGAGGAAGCACGGATTTTCTCAGTCCCCCGTCTGAGAATGGGGAGTGGGGAAGGGAAGGGGCGGGGGGCGCACTAAGAATTACAACAAAAAAAGAATTTAAAAAAATCCTTGACAAAGTTTTAATTGGCACTGAGAACTAGGAGAGAGAAAGGGAAGGGACAGGGGGGGGAAAAGGGGCGCCAAGGAAATGTAATTTTTTATTATTAAAGCTCGACAAAGTCTTACACTTGACACTGACAGCTAGGAGAGGGAGAAGGAAAAGGCAGGGGAGAGAGAAGCACGATCTGTCTTTTGCTCCCCCCCGTCTGAGAACGGGGAGCGGGAGAGAAAAGGGCGGGGGGCGCCAAGAAAGTGCAATTTTTTTAAATAATACTCGACAAAGTCTTACACTTGGCACTGAGGCCAGGGGGGCTCTCCCGTCTGAGAATCGAGAGCGAGAGTGAAAAGGGGGAGGGGCGCGCTAAGAATGTACACAAAAAAAATCCCTGACAAAATTTTAATCTTGGCACTGAGAACTAGGAGAGAGAAAGAGACGAGGCATGGAAGGGAGAAAGCACGATCTGTTCTTGCCCCTCATCTGAGAACTGGGAGCGGGAGAGAGAAGTGGCAGGGGAAGGGAGGCGCCAAGAAAGTGCGAAAAAGAATTTTCCCTGATAGAGCTTGACAGTTTTACACTTGGCACTGAGAACTCGAAGAGGGAAGAGGTAGGGGAGGGTGAGAAGGCGTGGCCATGTCTCATCCCACCGTCCGAGAAATTAAACAGGGAGGGGGAAAGGGGGGGGGGGGGCAGGGGGAAGCCCAGAAAGTAAAAAGAAAATGTTGTTAAAAGTCTCAACAAGTGAGAAGAGAAGAGAGAAGGGGCTCAGCGGAGGCGTTTCATGTATTTATTTTTTTCGTAGCTTCTGCGCCCTTCCCCTACCCCCTGCTCTTGGAGGCCGAGACAGTCTGCCAATTACACCTGTTTTGAGAGCGCGAGCCCCACGACGTCGCACACTCGCCGGGAAAGTACTTGCGTCGCCATGTTAGGCGCCAGTCGCATGCTGCCGTCAAAGAGGTTTCACAGCTTAGGGAGGGCGCCAAGAAGGTGCGACAAAGAATTTGTATGAAAGCTCGACGGTCTTACACTTGGTATTGAGAACTAGAAGAGGGAGAGGGGTGGGGGAGGGGGGAAAGAGGCGCGACCCTGTCTCAGCCCACCGTTTGATTAGGGTTTTAGTGGTCGTTTTCCTGCGGAAAAAACCGCGCGCCAAATTTTTTTTTGTTGCGCAAATGACAAGTCCTGCGCACTCCCTCCCCCTTTGGAGGAGGGAGCGGGAAGATAAGGGTGAGGAGGGAGAGAAGGGGATGGGGGAAGAAAAGAGGGGCGAGGGAAAAAAGGGGGAAGGGAACAAAACGGGGCGCCCCTCTCTCTCTCCTCCCTCCCTCTTCCCTCTTCCCTTCCTCTCCCCTCTTCCCTTCCTCTCCCCTCTTCCCTCCGCCCCCCCTCTTCCCTCCGTCCCCTCTCCCCTTTTTTTCAAACAGGATTTTTCTCTTTTTTTCTCTCTCTTCTTTTTTTGCACAAAATTTGTCGCCAAATTTGCATATGTGTGCTTGGAATGATATGGCAAAAAAGGCGGTATTGCCAGAAAGCCTGGAAACGCTGCCTTTTTCGACCATATCACATGCACAAACCGCCAAGCCGCCTTTGCTAAAAGCGCCATCAAGAAAGTACCAAAAAAATCCGCCAGAACTCGTTCAGCCGGAGTTTCGATAAGGGAGAAGGGGGGGCGCCCGGCGTTGGGAGAGCTTAGTTGGGACATTTCATGTATTTTTTTTGTAGCTTCTGCGCTCTCCCCCTCCCCTTGCCCTTCCCCTGTTCTTTGAGCCCCCTGGGCTCAGGGGGCTCATGGGGGATGAAGGGAAAAAAGGGGGAGGGGGGGGCCCCCCCTCCATCAAGCCACAAATCAACGTACTCACTTTGTGAGCAAGTACAGGTATGGCCCTGCTTCTTGGCTTTATGGGCCCTGTCTTGACTACAAACTCCGTCTAAGTCATACGACGAGTGACTCCTCCAATGAGGCGGCGCACTGTCTGGGACAGAGAGGCAAGGCCCCCCCGAAAGGATAAAGCCCGAGAGAAGAAGCTCAAACCCGCGCCGCCTCATTGTAAGTCACTCGCGCCCTCTGCTTCTCCTTGCCCCTTCCCTCTCCTAGTTTTCAGCGCTAAGTGTAAGATTTTGTCGAGCTTTAATAAAAAGAGTTACAATTTCCCGGCGCGCCTCCGCCTCTCCCCCTTGGACTAAGACAATACATGCTTTCTTCTCCCCGGCCTCTTTCCTCTCTCTCTCTCTCTCTCTCTCTCTCTCAGTTTTCAGTGACAAGTGTAAGACCGTCGAGCCTTAATAAAAGTTCTTTTTGTGCTTTCGTGGCACGCCCCTCTTCCCTCTCCTAGTTCTCAGCGCCAAGCGTAAGACCGTCAAGCTCAGTCAGGGAAAATTCTTTTTAGCACTTTCTTGGCGTATCCGCCGCAGCGTACATAGCCTTCCTCAAAGCTGCCGATGGGGTTCCCACAGGCGTCCGAGGCTTGGATCACAAAGTCATCTATGTAGGTCGGTGACATAGATGTACATAAATATTCGCGACAGCTGCTCCCTTGCGAAGGCACGATTTCCTCGATTTCGAAATAAATTTGCTCCAGCGCGGAATATGCGCCACGAGGTGCTCGAGCTCATGGAGCCCAAGGCCAGCGGTCTCGTCGTGTGTTTCATGACGACTGCTTTTCCCGAACGCCTAACCCTCTTGCAGACCGAGCTGCAGACATTGCTGTGCGAGCTACGTAAGCAGGAGCTCAGATGTGCAGACCTGATCGTGGCGCGGCCGGCGAATTGCCAGGGCTGCGACCTACTGGAGGATTGGACTGGGTTCCGGCGCTCCCTGGAGCAACCCGTCTGGACAGCCATGCAGAGGCTGTGCGCCCGCGTGGCCAAGGTTTCCGGCAAGGGCTCGTACCAACAACGCCTGCAGGTGCTGCAGACCAGCCTACAGCCGCAAGCCCGGCAGGCTCTACAAGCCAGCGTGAGCGGCCTCGCCGGCTGGTGGGACAGCTACTCCCAAGACCTAGTGGCTGGCTACCAGCGGCAGCTCGCGTACCTAGGCCACATCTTGCTTTCCTCGCACTCCACAGCACAGGTGTTGTCGTTGCCAACAACAGAGCGGGACGCGCACGTAACCGCCATTGCCAAGTGGCACAATCGCTTGGCCCAAGTGCTACAGACGACCGACTAGCTCCGCTGCCGGGATTGTCCCTCCTCTTCCATTTGCTGTAATAAATCAGTATTTTTCTTTTTAATAAAATAAAATATATAAAAAAACAGACACACATACAAGCTATTAGCCGCATTTTTTCTTCTTTTCATCTTGTTCCTTCTACTCTTTTGTGCTCAAAGTTATGGTAGCACTAGTGCTTTTTCGGGGGGCACTTACAAGGACGGGCCGGCCCGGGAGCCGACGGCCTCCGCCATTGGGGCCAGCTAAGGAAGGTATCGAAGGGGCGTTACCTGTAGGTACAGCGGCTGCCTGACTACGGTGCTAGACGAAGTCGCGGTGCGGTCGAACGAGACACAAAATGTTTCTCTCGTGTGACCAGTCGGCGCCTGGCAGCTCAGCGACATTTCTGGTTGAGCCCTCCCAATGAAATGCTGGCTCGGCCTTTGGATTTTTTGTTCTGCAACAAACGCAGTAGGCTCTAACGTGCTTGAGAACCCCATCCTTGGCGCGCCTCTGCCCCCCCCCCCCCCTTCCCACTCCAGCTCTCTTTCTCAGTTCTCAGTGGCCATGACAGATCGTGTTCCCCTCAAGTTCCCTGGCTCAGTTTTCAGTGCCTAAATTTAAACTTTCTCAAGGATTTTTTTATTATTTTTTTTGTACATTCCTAGCGCGCCCCCTGCCCCTCCACCTGCCCCTTCCGTCTCCCACTCGTAGCTTTCGGTTCCAAATGTAAGACAGTCGAGCTTTGATTCAGCGTATTCTTTTTAGCACTTTCTTGGGCGCGCGAGCACACCACAGACGGTGTCGGCCCGGGTTCTAACATAGATTTTTTAATAACAAGACGTGCGCCGGATTTCGCTGCAGCCTGAGGGTGCCGGCGGCAAGAAGAAAGATCGTCGAACTTTAATTCAGCGTAATCTTTTTTGCGCTTTTTTAGCGCCCCCACTCCCTCCCCCTTTCCCGCCGCCTTTTCCTGTCGTATCGTAGTCGTGCCAAACTTAGCGCCAAATGAACGGGCCGTTCCGGTCTCTTTCCTCGGGGTAACATATGTTGCCCCGCGGAAAAAAACGCGCGCCAAAACTTTTTGTTGTTGCGTAAATGACAAGTCCTGCGCACTCCCTCCCCCTTCGGAGGGAAGAGGGAGCGGGAAGATAAGGGGAAGGGGGGAGAAAAAGGGGGGCGGGGGAAAAAAGGGGGAAGGGAAGAGAACGAGGGCGACCCTCTCTCTCCCTCTTCCCTCTTCCCTCCCTCTCCCCTCCGCTCCCCCTCCTCTTTTTTTTCAAACAGGATTTTTCTTTTTCTCTTCTTTTTTTGCACCAAATTTGTCGCCAAATTTGCATATGTGTGCGCCTGGAATGATATGGCCGAAAAATGCGATATTGCCAGAAAAGCCTGGAAACGCTGCCTTTTTCGACCATATCACGTGCACAGGCCGCCTTCGCTAAAAGCGCCATCAAAAAAGTACCAAAAAGAAATGTACTGGTTCAGCCCGAGTCTCGACAAGGGAGACGGTGGTGGGGGGGCGCCCGGCATTGGGGGGGGCTTAGTTGAGACGTTTCAGGTATTTTTGGTAGCTTCTGCGCTCTCCCCCTCTCCCTTTGCCCTTCCCCTGTTCTTTGAGCCCCCCGGGCTCAGGGGGCTCAGGAGGAAGGGAAGAAAGGGGAGGGTGGGGGGCGCCCCCCCCCTATATGCTGCGCCAGCGGGCGGGCTCCGAGAGGATAAAGCCCGAGAGAAGAAGCTCAAACCCGCGCCGTCTCATTGGAAGTCACTCGCGCCCTCTGCTTCTCCCTGCCCCTTCTCTCTACCGCTCCTAGTTTTCAGTGTCAAGTGTAAGACTTTTTCGAGTTTTCATTAAAAAAACTTTTTTTGCAGTTCTTGGCGCGCCCCTCTCCCTTTCAAGTTACAATTTCTAGTGGCGCTAGTCGCGGTGCGCTCACGATCTTATACGGCCGAAAAGGGAAGCACTCCGGCCGGCGGCAAAGACCGCGCCCTTATTTCGGCCATATTACAACCCTGCGTACTGCGCTAACATAGCCGAGGCAAACCCGCTTGATATGGTGTGGTCCATGGGGCTAAGTCGACATGATCCGCTGGCACGACAAAGGGAGGCTTGGCCAGGGCGTCGCCTGCTTGGCGAGGCCCTGCCGCTCACAGTACTCGCCTGCCACAACAACACGAGGCACAACCTAACCCCCACTCCTCTTCCAGGCACTCGGCCAGAGGCTAGGGCGCAAAAAAGAGCGCGTATACAGGCTGTACAAAAAGGCCCTCGTCTGTGATTTGGGGGCAGCCATACAGGACAAGACGCCGCAGCCTGGGGGGCGCTCGACAGGGCGCGCAGCTCCGCGTTTCCGACTTGTTTGCAAAACTGCAGCATTAGGATTTGTAGGGTCGGAAGCGCAGTGGGCACAAGTGCTAGCGCCTCGCACAGGCCCGCGGTCACGCCCAGCCAGTGTCGAGTTTCAAGTCTTGTCAAGCTTTTTTAATTACAATTAAAAAAAAGAAATAAAAACTTCTTGCCGGTGCCCAAACTTGCGCCAAGGAAATTTCATAAGAAAAGCTTGCTTCGATGGATCCAGGCTAGACCCTTGCGCACGGCTTCCTCCTGTAGGGTCTGCCTCGGAATACTTGCTGCTACGAGAGAGGATGGCGCGCCGAGGAGGAGGAGGCTTCCTGTTGTGCTTTGTTGTTGCTCTAATAGTACTGCTTAATGATAGAACCTATCACGGCGTCCGGTAGACCACGCTGTTGCAGACTGTCAAGTTTGCCTCCAAAAAAAAGCTCGAAATATGCTTTGAGCACATCGCTCGCGTACATCCAGAAACTATTGGACAAATGCAACAGATTCGTTTCGTAGTGCTGGTCGGACGACGTGGCTCTGAAGCAAAACACATCCCAAGCATACATCCACGCTCGGGCTGCGTGAAAGCCCGATTCAACGTTGCTGCGTGGTTTGATCGACACCTGGCTCCAGGCACAAACACGACGCACGAAGGCGGTTTCAGGGTCTGTCAGGTCCCAAATCTTCTTCTTTGCTTGGTGCAGGTTCCGGACGAGGATAGAGGCCTAGCTCATGAAATTTAAAAAACCAGTCCCACTCTGCGCGGCTTGCTTTTTTCCTACGTGTAGATTTGTTGTGAGTGTCTTCGCTGGGCGGAAGCAGAAGACAGCATCACGGTCGACACCTTCAGGATAGGCTCCCGGATCTGAGGGGGGGCAACGGGGGAGCCTTGGGTTTTGGGCCTGCTTTTGTTTAATTAAAGCTCACGATTTTACACAGCTATCGCTCAGGCCACGCAAGCAAATAGTTTTCTCGATTTTCGGGGGTGATAAATCCGGGGATGGACGTTCTTGCCAAGCACGTGGCGGCATTGCGCACTCGTGTGGTACAAGCGCTCGCCCAGGAACACCGGCAGCAGCGGAGCCTGTCGTCGTCGCGCTGGGGGGCACGGTTGTGCGTTGTTCAACAAAGATCTTTCTCTTTCGTCTTGCGCTCTGGCTGCGCTGAGTTGCTCCCGCCAGACTAAAAACAGCGCCTCATGCTCCTTTCGGGCCCGAGCTGATCTGCCATGCTTACGACAATAGCGAGCAGGGCCCAGAACCACTGCAGCATCCGGCCCCCCTTTTTTTCCTCCACTTGTGCCCGTTTCTTTTTCTGGTGCTGTTTTTTCTTTAGTTGGTTCGTCTTTTTGGCTTGTTAGTTTTTTTATTCAGAGGACTTGATATTAATCACGGGTACATTGGAACTGCAGGTCCAGGCCCCACCCGCCGGTCGAGTCGGTGCGCTTAGCCTGAATGTGGGCACTAGTATAAACTAGTATAGAAAAAGTGTCGGGGCAGGTCGGGCAGCTCCAGCGCCAGTTTGCCTTAGTCACAATCGATGGACACCACGTTACTACGTGCGGCGCAATAATTGTCTTGGAATTAATAAATGATTGACCTATTTGAGCCCAGAAGTACACCAGGCTGCGGGAAGGGGTGGGCGTGAGGGTACGCGTGGGGGTTGGGGTTCTGCTGGGCGTCCGAGTCGGGGTAGGCGTGGGAGTGCACGTGGGCGTTTGCGTTGGGGTGGGGGTCTGGGTCGGGGTGGCGCTGGCGTACCGCGTCAGCACGTACAGTTCCGTCCCGTCGTTGCCGCAGCTTTGTAAACTCAGAGTGGTGGTGGCGCTGCTGGCTGCTACGCACAGCAAATTGTCCGGCGCCACCAGATTGTACAGGGGCCCAACATAGCCGGGCTGCACCCAGCGCGGCTGCGGGAATGACACCCGACGCAACGTGAACCACTTGACGGAGCCGGGGGGCTCCAGGCCGAGCCGGTAGGATGCGAACTGCCAGCCGCCGCCCGCCACGGGCACGCTCTGCCACTGGTAGGGCGTGGTCTCGTTGTAGAACGTAACCGAGTAGCGGACGCGATCTGCGTGCGGCTCCAGAGTAGCCAGCATGGCCAGGTCAGCCAGGCCGGCGACGGTGGCACGTGGGTCCAGGCCGGCGGTACTCTGAAACACCGTGAGCGTAGTAGCCCCCCGCCCCTGCGCCCGGAGCCACCACAGTTCTTCTTGGTCCTGTTGCAAGTTGGTCACAAAAACCGAAACCACCAGGTAGACAGGCCCGTAGCGCACCTCGTATGCCAGAGGCGTGGGCAAAGGCAGAGGCGAGGGTGTGCGCGATGCGCTGGTCGAGTCACTGGGACTGCCGAGCTGGCTCTCCTGTAGCAACACGAAAATAGCGCACTGTCCTGTTTGTGGGAACCACCCCGACATAACGGCGCTGCCTACAGCTTTATTATTGGCCTTGTAAATACACCACAACGGGGCGTCGAGGTGACCTGCAACGTAGTATTGGATACACAAACATGTCTCTGGTTTAGAAAATATGTGGGTTGGTTATTCACACTACCGACATCCAAAAGCTGCCAGGCAGTACTAGGAGAGGAGCCCCACACTAACGCGGTCGGCCAGGATTCCGGGGGGCATAATCGCTGCTCAACCCCGTTTATTGTTCTATTAGCCCCATAGGTCAGTGCGCTGTCGATTTGAGATGTGAAGGGATTAGTAGGGTTTGCGTAACGCGCGAGACGGCCATTGCTCAACCCAGCTGCGCAGCCTCGGAACCCGGTTTGGTTCGTAGGACACAACTCCCAGGTGCTAGTCTGCATGCACATACACAGGTTAGAGTACATGTCCTGGAAGAGCCAAAGGAGGCCAAGGAGGGGCACGGGGGAGGCCGACGGCGTTTGCGTGGGTGATTGCGTCGGCGAGATCGAGATGGTAGGTGAGCGCGAGGGTGTGCGGCTGGGGCTTCGAGACGGCAGGCTCCAGGGCGCATTGGCACTGAGCGCGCGCGTGCGGGCCGACAGGTGGCAGCTGGTGTCGGAGGGCACTGGCTCCTCGCAGCGCTCGCCCATGAAACCCTCGTCGCACAGGCACACGGCGTACGGGCGCTCTGCCAGCCAGCTCTGTTCGGCGCCGCCCGCGAGCGCGGCAGGCCAGCGCCCGCGCTCGCACAGCTGGCCCCGGCCGTGGCAAAAACTGTGCCGCGGGCAGCAGCCCGCGGCGCCCCCCTCGTTCTGCCAGCAGCGGCAGCGGTCAAACTGGCAGCCCAGTTCTCCGGCTGCACAAAACTCGGCGGTAGCTCCGGCACAGGCCGTGCACGAACCCGCGGGCCTGGCCAGCGCTAGCTCGTAGGGCCTGCAGGGGGAATAGCGCGTGTCATGCAGGCTTCGGTCGGAAGAGCGCAGCCGCAGCATGCCGCTGTCCGGGCACGCTGTGCGCGGCTCCGTCCAAGCCCCCTCGCCGGTACCGGCGCAGCCCGCGTAGCTCGGCAGCTCTCCGCGGCACGGCCAGCGGCAGTACACGCTGCAGAGCCTGCCGGCGGCCGAGGCGTCGGGCACGGAGTTCACCAGCCAGGGCTGCGGGGCGTGCGCGTTGCTGCACAGCACGATGGCCGAACGCGCGGCTTCGCAGGGCTCGGGCCCTGTGGGATCGCTGCTTCCGCTCAGGAGCAGCCTGGGTGGTACGTCCAGGCACTCCACCGTGTGGGTGGCCGCGAGCGTGGACACGTTGACGTTGCTGTAATTGTGACAGCAGTAGCGCCACGCGGGCAACCCCGCGGCCGAGGAGGGGGGCGAAAGTTCCAGGCCGCGCACGATCGCGAACCAGTTCTGCTTGCCGCTTTGTTCCAGCACTGCACCCATCCCCCAGGAGGCCAGCGCCAGTGCCTGGCCCGGGCGGGCCGTGAACAGTTGTTCGAGGCGGGTCAAGTTGGGCGTCAGGAAGCGCCTGGCAATCAGCTCCACGTCCGTGGTGAGCCAGTCCCATGCCGAGTCGCGCTGGCGGCCCGCCGGCCCCAGCCTCCGGCCCCAGCCTCCGGCCCCAGCCTCCGGCCCAAGGGGTTCGGCCGCTCGTCCTGCAACTGGCGCAGGTCCAACGGCGAGCACAGCAGAGAGTACGCCTCCACGTCGGACCTGGGCACGGGGCACGCGTCGCCATACAGCACCTGCGGGTTGGAGCTACACCACACCAGCTGCCTAACCCGCAGCAGGCCGTCCAGGCCTGTTGCGTTGGGCAGCCATTCGCGGCAGTAATTGTTGCTGCCTAACGGGACTGTGGCAAACCCTCTCCACCACCCACTGTAGGCCGTCAAGTTGAGGTTCACGCGCCAGGAGACCTTGCTAGTTAGCCCCCCGAGCTGATCTGCCAAGCTTACGACAATAGCGAGCAGGGCCCAGAACCACTGCATCCGTATTTTTAGCCTCTTAGTTTTTTATTAAGGCAACTTTGACAAAACGACGAAAAACTACCTCCTTCCCGCGCGCGCCCCCCCTTGCTCCTCCCTCTCCCCGCTTTCTCGCCCTCTTGTTCCTTTTCGTGGCCCCCCCCCCCTCTCCTTTCGTTTCTAGTGTGTTACTTGGCCTGCATTTATCGCTTCTCTTGTCCCCTGTTTCAGCAGGGACGCAAGTATGCAAGCACGGAAAGCAGGCCCAATGTTTGCGTCGCCAATTCTCTCTGTTAGCCGTGCTGCGATCGTATTCAAATTTGCCTGCGGGTGGAGAGCCAGGTTGAGATGTACTCGCCGAGGTTCTAGCAGGAGATATGCAGCGATAGCAGAGGACTGGTAAGCGCATTCCCAACCCTCGCGTTGTTCGCAGCAATGGATAACCTTGAGCTGGATTTCCACTCCTCCGCCCTGGCCCAACGTCAGTATCCCCTGCAGGTTGTTTCTCACACGGATGGCAGCGGCAACCAACGCTTGACTGGTTGGGGAAGATTCCCGCAGAGTGTTTATGACCAACAGAGCGGCTTTCCTCTGCTGGGTAACCAAAATCATGGTGCTCCAATGTGCTCCAGCATCCATTCCATAACCAGTACGCTCCAAAATGCCTCCCCCCAACCCATCGTTGATTCCAGACAAGAAAAACCCCGAATCCTGATGTGCTGGAATTTCTTTTTGGATTTTTTTTGCAGCCTGGCTTCTCCATCCGTCCACTGCTTCTTCGTGGCAAAGGGCTTGCATGGCCAGACAATCAATAACCTTAGCTTTTTCTTCAGGGACGCTTGCCGCAATCACCTTAAGCAGGAAGGTGAAAGTGTCAGAGTTGGCAAATTCTGCGGGCTGGGCACGCATATTTTCCAAGACAGAGCCTGGCCTAGGAATATTAATATTGCAACTTTGAGCAGCAAGGTTCTGTAGCCATGCTGGCTTGGTCCCAGTGCCTGAGCTGGGCCAGCCAACAGAACGATTTGCGCTTTCGCTCTGAGTAGCCATGATTGCCCCTTCCTGTGGCACACATGCGGAGGGGGAAAAGGAAGGCATAGCAGAGGAGAAGGAAGAAGAAGAAGAAGAAGAAGAAGAAGAAGAAGAAGAAGAAGGAGCCTCCCCGCTTTCTCGCCCCCTTTTCCCTTTTCCTGCCTGCTCGCTCCTCTCGCCACCCCCTAGTTTAGTTCCGATCGGATTGATTTGGTACAGGATCAATGCAAACAAGTACCCGGTATAAAATCTATTTCTTGCCCCTAGTGTGGCAACGGCTGCTTTCGCCTCTAGTGTATTATTCGGCCTACAGGTCCTGTAGGCGTGCGTTATCATCCGCAGTACTACATCACCCCTCGCGACCGTAGCGTTCTGCACCTCCCAAAGGGCGTGCGCGTCGAGATACTCCACCTGAATAGCTTCCGGTGCCGGGTAGGCTAAACGCCCGCCCGGGTGCAGGGCCTCGTGTAGTAGATCCCTATTCAAGCCACACCACACGAGACGGTAGAACTGGATAAACTCCCGAGAGCCCCTCGTATTTGTCTGCACGAATTTAAAGCCCAGCAACGGAGACCCGCCTAGACTTTCAGAAATAGCTTCAAGATCGATTTCCTCGGGGGTCTGTCTCGCCCGCTCCCGTAGCTGTTCGAGGCGCCTTCCCGTTTCGTAGAAGCCAAGGTACCGCCAATGCTCCACCGGACGAAGCTCCGCAAGAATCTGATTCTTTTTGTCTCGTACTGGCAACGACCACCAAGCGCTGCGGGAAAAATATTTGCGCATTAGCCTCAGCTGATTTGTCACAACCACTGCGCGGAAGTCCTCGAACCTCCACTCTCCTGTTTGTCTATCATCCCCCACGGACATGATAACGGCACCCTTGTACCAATACCGCAAGCACAATGTGCAGTTGCAGTCCGTGGCTATCGGACACGATAGGAGGGCCTTTATGCTAACCCGACGATCAACAGGCGGATCCGGGGACTCACCGCCCGCCCATTCCCAAAAGTCCTCGCACCCAAGCCCGCACAACAAGGAGAGCAACCGATTGCGTGAGACAGACCCCCTGACGCACAGCTCTTCCCACCCGGCTTCGCTCCATAAATCGGCGACTGTCCAAGAGCCCAAATCAAGACCAATGGCAGCGTAGTCCCGCCCCTCTTCTCTCCACTCGCCGGGGGGTTGCCAAAGGCCCAGGTGGGGTCCCAGGGAAGCATGGGGAGGGCGTGGGCGTGTGCCAAAGGAGACCCTAGCCAGATTTTCTTCTGCTGAGATGTCTCCGGCTGGCACTACGTAGAGGTGCAACCTTCTTCGAGAAATCGCAACAGTGTATTTTCCACGCGCCGAAAAGGAGCTTAGCGCCGCGCAGCCAGGGTTCCCCAGACCCTGGAGGTCAGGCAGCGGTAGCAGTCGCAGGAGGACTGCCCTGACCAACATTCCTTTCGCTTGGGCCTCTCTGTTACCCCCTCAAAATTCGAGTACTGCATGCATACTAAGCAATCGCATGGCTTCTCAAGCCTGCAAGGGTACTTTGCTAACAAGCAACAGGACCAGCATTGGCATTCTCTAGCAGTTGTTGCTTTACAGCCAATGCTAGCAAGAGAAAGCAAAGCGCCGCAGTTTTCGCTGGCCGACAGTACGTGTAGCTTTTCTAGCGACGTCAGCAAATTCAGGGCGATGTCTTTGCCTGTCTCGAAAATTTTCACTTTTGAGTCAACATCACTTAGCAGAGGCAGAGAATCGCCCGCCTCTTCAGCGTCGAACATGCGGGCGTGTCCTGCGGAAGGAAGAAAAGGGGGGGGCGCCAAAGAGGAGAAAAATCCCGGCGTCGTATAGTGTTTGTTTATATGTCTCTGCCAAGGACGTTAAGTAAAAAGGGGGAGGGGAGGGGGGAGGCACCGCCCCTCTTTGCCTCGCACACCCCTCTCTCCTCTCTTTGGTCACCGCCCGGGGAAAGGGGGGGGGGGGCACCCCCCCCTGGGGAGGGTCCTTGTTCCAACAAAAAAAAGGGGCAGCGTGTTTTTCTGTACTTTATCCCCCCACCACCGACTTTTTATCCTCAACCCCTCCTCCCCCCGCTCGACTTTTAAAACACAGCTACCAAAAATGCCCCAGCACGAACGCCCCCGTGACGACGAACTAGCAGCGGCACCTGTTTCAAAAAAGCTCAAAACGGAGCCAGCCCCGGAGCAAGCAAAAGAACCCGCCACGAAGGAAGAACCGCCCACGGCCGAGGCGCAGCTCGCGGGGGGCCAGCCGCGGAAAAGCCGACGAGCCACGAGACCGAGGCACAAGTGAGCAAGCCAGCCCCTGAGAAGAAAGCCTCACCCCCCTCCAGCGATGGCACCAGCAACGGCACCAGCAACGGCACCAGCGAAGGCACCAGCGACGGCACGCCGGGGAGGAAGCCGCGCGGGTGGAACAGCCCGTCCAAGAGCCCGCGCGGCTTTCCCAGAAAGAAGAAGCCACGACCTTGCAGCCGACAACGCCGGTTGTCGAATAAAAGAAAATCACAAAGTAAACTTTTAGTTATGATTAAAAAGAAAAGAGAAGATCACTGTCAAAACTTAGCCTTGGGTAGCTAGAAAACGCTTAATCGCTTGTTTAAGTAAATGGGTTTGGCCACACAACCCGTTTTGGGAATCGGTGTACCACGTGAGTGCGTGCTCGTAATATGTCCTGTTTCTGCTTGCAGGGAGCTCGACCGAGAGGTGTTGAATTAAAGGTTTGGACAGACCTACTAACACCAAGCCGCACAGGCTGCTCTCTTGCTTTATATTGCCCAGCGGTAGTATCAAGTCAAGAATTCTTGCAAAGTCCCTAGCAGTAGTTGCGTGCAGTACGTAGGTATTGCGGAGGCCGGGGTTGTCCACCCCCTCGACCACCCTTTTAAACTCTCGACATTGACGCGGCATTAGTTGTCTAAGATGATTAGACAAGAAGTCGCCGGCGGGGGTTGGGGCTCGCCGGAATAAACAACCAGATTTCTTGACTTTTCGAATAGGCGGTTGGATGGGTCCACAGCCAGTAGTTCTAATGCCGTTTGCACGCGCTGCAGCTGCCGGTCGTGCTTTTTTTCTTTGGGCTTTCTTGGTGGGATCAGGGCCGGCGCCTGGTTCTGCGCTTGCTTTTTTCTTTTCTTGGGTCCGTGCAGGGTGTCGTAGCTGTCGACCGCTTGTCTGAACACGTGGAAATGGTCGGCGAGCCCGCGCTTGGACCGACTGTACCACGTGAAGGTGCGCCCGTAGAAGTGTGAGTTACCCTTACCTTGCATAGCTATGCGGAGGTAGCGAATCATGTCGAAGGGCAGCCCCACCAACGCCAAACCACACGTGTCTTGTTCCCGCTTCCCGTCTTTGGCAGGCAGAACGCTGTTTAAGATGTCCACGAGCTCGCTCTTGCTGCCGGCGTTTATCGCGTAGGTGGCAGCGCCTGGCTGTCCGCTCTCGCACTCCCCTGACGACGACGACGCGCCCCGCAATTCGCGACACTTGCCGGGAGCTAGATAGCGGCTCAGGGAGCTGTACAGGGCGCGGCTCCCCGGACTTTTGTTATCGTGGTACACGATCAACTGTCTGCCTTTCTCAAACAGGGGATCATTGCTTTTCTGCAGCAGCTTTAGCTCTTCGTCTACGAGCCGCTCTTCGGGGCCCTGCCCAAAGCCTCCTTCGGGGGACGCCGCCGGGGGCCGGCAGGGGCTCGGCCGTTTCCTCTTTCCTGACAGAGACGCCGGCGCCGCCGGAGCCTCGTTCTCGCTCTCGGCCTCCTCGGTCTCGGTCACACTCTCTGCCTCGCTGTTGACATCGTCAAGCGATAACGAGGCCCCGAGGGAATATAGTCGAAGGGAATCGCCGGGCTTGCGCTCGCCGGGCTGCTCGGGCTGTTGGTTGGGCTGTCTAGGATGCTCCGCTGATGGTGTTTGTGCGGCCTCTGCGCCGTCGGCCATAATAGATCCTTTAGCTGCTTGACGGGGTAGTGCATGTTGGGGCCAGGGACCACTTTTACGGGCTTCCGGATAGGCGCCGCGTCCAGACCAGCCTGCCATTTCGAGTTGTAATAAGGCTGTGCGCTGCACAGCCTTTCTTCGATTTCAGCCGCGGTCGTTGCGTGTGTTGGTGCAATTGTGACGATGGTTGCGCCGTCCGGCGGGCCAGGCCCGTCGCATGGTACCGCCAGGGCCCCTGGGGGCCAATGGCTTTCTTCACAATACCAATAGAAACGTGCGTTGGACATGTTCTTCTTGTTTCTCTGTTCCTCTTCTTTTAATTAAAATAACTTGGCGGCTCTCTCTCTCTCGCTCTCGCTGCCCCCTCCCCCCCCCCCCTTTCCCCGCCCCCGCGCGTGCTAGCAGTTACAAGGTTTGCCTTTGTCCCGATTGCACTCGTAAGCGCCCAAGCGACACAAGATGCGCGTCGCAAGTTTGGGTCCCAAGCGGCGCGGCGGCGCGGTGGGGCGGGCGCGGACCTGCAGTGCTGCCAACTCCTGCCTGCAGCCCGCACCCCCCAAGTCCAGACATCTCTTCACCAGTTTCGCTACCGTCGGGTAGCGCGCACACAGCGCCCTAGCCACCGCGGGGCTGACCCCACGGATTGCGGCGTAAAAGCCAAGCCGCTCGGCCTGCCCGAGCGACAGGTCGGTCCCAGCGCGATAGGTGCGGCGCCCCTGGCGCGCGCGCTCGTGTACTACCGCGGCTTGCAGTTTACCGCTATCGCCTGTTGTGGCCCGTTGTCCTCCCGTAGCAGTGCCTGCACCAGTACTAGCGATAGCTTCCCAAGCACGAAACAAGTTCAAGATTAGCACTGCCGTGTGCAAAATGTGGGCGGTATTGAAGGACTGGAAACCGTACTTAATTTGCGTGCTACACTCGGTAGAGCGCAACAGCGCCAGCGCCGCCGCGTCTGGCTCGGAGCCACCCTTGCACACCACCTGCGCCCGCTTCAACCCTAACAGCAAAGGGCTCTGTGCGTTTGTTTCTGCTTGCAGCAGCCAGCCGGGGCTTTCAAAAATGTAGCCTACGCAACCGCTGCGCTGCACGGGCTCTTCGCGCACCCAACCCGCCAGCGCCTCACGCTGTGCCTGGAAACGACCCGAGTAGATGCCCTGTAAACAATCGTCCGCTCGTTTGCGTTCAAACAGGCGCATGGTACGCCCTTGCAGGCGAAAGGCAATGTCGCCCAAGGGTAGCTCCTCGCACGCGACAAAGGGTAGCCCCTGCAGACAGCGTCGCAGCCCGCTTCCCGGTGATCTAGAACCAACAAAGCCTCCATGGAGGCTTGCGGCGCAGCAGCGAGCCATTTGCCCGTCCAGCGCCGCGCGGCCCCGCGGGTCAGGTCCTGTTCACTTAGCCTGGCCAGCTCCGCCGCCAGCTCCGCCAAGTAACACCGGGCTGTTCCTTCGGTCAAGCCTGGTATTGCTGCACGCAGCCCCGCAAGTCCCTGCCATTGCACCAACAGGAACTTTTCCCAAAAAAGCTTCAGCTCGGCGCTGGTAGGAAGAGCGCTGCGGGGAACGGAATCTTGTGCCAAAGTTTCCCACGCCGCCAGGCGTGCCCGTGAGCCGGGCACCGGGCCCAGCTGAGCAAGAGCCTGCGCGTACGCCTCTGCTACGACCCGGTTTGTGTTTAATTGCAATTCCACCTCTTGCTTCTGCTGCATCAAAAATCTGACGACAAAAAGCACATTACCCCCAAAAACCTTACAACTCTACTCGTAGCATTTGTAGGGCCCTTCTCCCCCCCCTTCTTTTCTCTCTCCCGCTCCCGAGTGCAATAGCTTCCCTTTCCCTCCCTCCATCTCTGTCCTTCCCGGCCGATGCCCCGGGGAGGAAAACAAATTTATCTTGGACTTTCCTCACTTGATATATGCTTAAATATCTACAATACTTGCTGTCTGTGCTGCTGGCAGATCATGTTTGGGGAATACGCAGAGCAAAGCACACCATTATCACGGATGTGCGATCTCCTATTCTGTCCCGATTTGCTTTTCTCTGGCTTTATGGTGATGGCCGTCATAATTGTGATTAACGTGGCACTGCTGTTCGATCAGCCTTGTACCGAACACCTCACCTCGCTGCGTTTGGCGCTCTCGGCAGCTGCCATCCAGCTGATATACGCCTTTTTTGATTGCTTCTACTTTTTTTGCTACTCTAAGCCCCGCGAAAAAAATGCTGCTGCTTCTTCTGACTCCCGCGGAAAAAATGATACTGCTGATTCACAACAGTTCAGGAAAAACGAAGTCTTTCGTTTGCTCGGCTGTTACGTGTCGACCACCCTGACACTCTTTTTGGTGAGACAAGAAAAACTCGAGGACACCGATGCTTTGCTGGCTTTTTCTTGCATAAGCGCCGTACTCAACGTAACGACTTTGATCTTTGTCTGCGTGACGGATAAGACTAGTTATTGTATGTTATTCTCTCAATTCTTTCAAGCGAGTACGTCGGCCAGTTTGTTTACCTATTTTTGTGTACAGCTTTCTAAATTGGAAAGAGTGCCAGACGTCCTCTGGTTGCAGGCCGCCTGCGCTGTACAGGCAACGGCTTTTTGGACTGTTGTGTTGTTCTGTGCTCTTAATTGTTTAACTGGCACAAGAACCATTGCTAAATACTTGGACCTGCTGTCGTTTTGCTTTAATTATACCGACGACGACGATGGGAAGTCTGAATACAGCAGGGGTTTTACACTACTGTCCTCCATGGCGCTTTTAAGCGACTTTTTGCTCATGAAGGCGCTCTATGAAATATGCGATTAATAACCAGGGCCAGCAATTTAGGATTTCTGTTGAAAGACCAGCAGTTTTATTAAAAAATCAAGCGGAATTGTGACACAACCCCCAGGGCCTTGCCCGAGAAGCAGGGGGGGGGGAGAGGGAAGAAAGGGAGGGCGGGGGGAGAGGGTTGCTGTGGTTAGGGGGCGGGGGGGGGGGGGGGGGGGGGGGGGGGGAGGGCTCCCCCCTCTCCCTCTTGGCCACTCGACAGACAGATCGAGGGGGGGGGGGCTAGGAAAATTAAAAGGACAGAAACCGGTGGAGGGGCTTTTGATGAGATCGGCGCGGGGTGTGTCAAAGAAGCAGCGCACTAGCAGCAAGCCATTGGGAGACATTGCGTTGTATTATCTCTCTGAAAATGCATACTCGCCTTTAATGTTAGCCTTTGAGGAGGAGGCGCAGGGTGGGCGCAACCAGAGTTCCTTACGTTTGGTAGAGTGTCTTTACGTGACAACCCCTAAGGGCAAAGATCTACAGGTTTCTATACAAGGCCGAGAGCTCCGCCTTTTTCAGCGACGGAACAGCCCTGGCCTTCGCCCTGGCAGCAGGTATGCGGCGCCAGGCAAATCTATTGGTTTTGGCGAGAAAGCTATGCTGGAACAGCGTGTTTCCTGGGCCAAGCAAAGCTACACTGTAGTGGGTGTGAGCGGTCCGCTGCGAGGCACCACCAGAAGCCGCGAAGAGGCCTTTTATCGTCAGTGGAAAGAAAGCGTGCGACAGCTGTGCCAGTCTGGCGCCAGTTTTGGCTCTGTGGTGACACGACTGTCAGATACCTGGCGATTGAGCCCTCCAACGCGAGTAGCTCTACTGCCTGTTTGGTCTACGCAGGAGGCCAGACCGCGGGCCGCGGGGCCCGACGATGGGTTTGAGAAGAAAGGAAAAGAAGTCAAGCGAGACGACCTGTACCCCCCCTCGCCGGACACCATGGAGGACTGGTACGGCACTGGGACAAAGACGATACAGCCTAGTAGCAGCAGCCGACGCCAAGCCGCACAAGAGCTTGTCCATTACTTATATGGTGAGCCGGCGGGCCCGCGGGCTCCCCCAGAGTCACACGTTGCGCCCGTCCTAGACGAGCTGCGAGAGCTACTGAGCAAGACTCAGCAGTGCCTGGCGCTCGCGCGGGGCTGTATTTTGCGGCGGGGGCCGGACGTCACTCGTACAGGTCTTCCAATAGTCTAGAGAGACTGTCAGTATTGTCTCGTGCTAGTCGGGTCCACCTGATATTTCAGTTGTCCCAGCAGGGGTGTTTACCCTGCAGGGGCTCGCAGCTTAGATCATTAAACCCTGTTTTTTGTCCTGGCGCGAGATCATTAACGGCGGATGTTTCGGGCGGGGCAACCGCCTGCTTGGCCTGCGCCACACGGCGGGTGCACGCCTTGGCTGTTACCCGCACGAGCCACAATATTAAAAGTAAGAACGCCAACCAGAGGTAGGCACTTAAACTGTACAGACCGGGCTGGATGCTCTGCGCCAGCGGCCCAGCCACTATCGTATGATTCAAATACCTTTCAGCTTCCGAAAGCCACTCTGCTAAGCGAACCAAATCTAGATCTATCATGACCAAGACGGGGCCCAGGTTTTGCTCCTTTTCTTGTTTTACAAATTTTAACGGGAGAGAGAGCTGTTTTGCCCCCCCCCCCCACAGGACAAGTCCAAGGAAAGGACCGGGGGGGGGAGAGGGGGGGGAGGAGGGAAAGGGGGGAGGAAAAAGGAGGGGGGGGGGCAGGGCAGGGGAAGGCGAGAGCGCAAGACAAAAGGAGATAGAAGGAGCGGGGAGAGAAAGCACCCCGAGACCGGAGAGCTCTATAACAGTAAGCAAAAAGGGCATGCATTTAATACCCTACCAACAACTGGTGCTAGCAATCGTGACCGGACAAGCACTGTACACATTCTTGTCTTTGCTTCTATCATCACTAGCAGACAAGGAAATCCCGTGCTTATAGTGCTCTGGTTGATTACCTGCGTCTGCCTTGTCTGCCTGAGTTTTTTAATTGGGATTCTGAGCCAGAAAGACACAGATGACTGAGCCTCCCGTTTTCAGTGCAAAGGAAACTTCTAGCCGTGCATCATCAAGAACAAGGACTGCCGCCACCCAACCCGAAAAGACCGCAGCACTGCCACGTTTGCCCCAACGCCTGCACACAATTCTAAGGCTCTTGGCCATAATCGAATTCTGGTTTTACGTGGCGACGTGCGGCGCATTGCTGCTGTCCGATAGGTACAGGACCTGGCGGGCCATACGCCGGAAGAGTAAACTGTTCCATGCGCTTATATCAGATTTTGCCGGAGGCAGCGTGCTTTGTTTCAATCGCAGGCTAACACTCTGGCTGTACAGAGGACTTTCCAGCGAAATGAACCGCGAAGGGGCTGTTTCTGTGCAGTGGTGGCTCTGGCAGCTCTACTATTACGTTCGGTACGAACGCATCCTACAGTGGGTTTGGTCGCAAACCCATGTTCTAATTATGCTGCTGCTTATGTGTGAAGCAAGCCCGCCCCCTCTACCTGGTTCGGTGGTAGCGCACCTGATTATTCTGCCAGGCTTAACCTACTTCTCAGCACTAATACTGTTCAGTATCGCGGTGTCCCGGCCCGACAAACAAGCTTGGGCCCTTGTCGGCCGAACCCTGGCCGCACTCACGGCCGCCTGGCTTATTTACGCTTGGGTGTGCTTGCTAGGCGCTACCACCCGGCGCGACCATGTACAGACTATCACTGCAGCTTATGTCACGTTTGCAACGTCAGTCATTCTAATCTTGATTTACTGCATTTCTTCCGCCAAAAATAAGGACCGTGCTCTGTATCATCCGGTCTGGGTTCCTTTAACTACGGGCTGTGACGTGGTCTTGGTGTCTCAAATATTCTGGTATGTCAATTCTTTATTGTTGCCATAAATGGAAGAGAAAGACTTCCACCGCCGTCCGGCAGCCCCCTCCCCCCCCCTCTCTCCCTATCCCGCCCCGCCCCCCCCCCCCCCCCCCCCGCCCTCCGCCGCTTGGCACTCCCCCCCCCCCCCCCGGCGCTTGTTTCTTTCCCCCCACCCCTCCCCTCCCCCTCCCCCCCCCCCCGCCCCGCCCCCGCCCTTGACTCCCACAAGTAGCAGAAATTTGGTCGGAAGCCCCGACGGCGGCGCGCGACAACAAAAAGAAGAAAAAAACTCTCTGGTGACGCTTGTTTGATGGTTTCAGCTACTTCGAGCCTGAAACAACTGGAAGTCTTTTTAGAAAAAAACAAGGCGGATTGCGACGTGCTCGCTAGGCTGAACCCCTTACCTACGGATGGAGAGGTAGTGTTTGAAGCAGGGCCTCACTTGTACAAACTGCGGCTAGATGCCAAGCAGTGGTTGCCCTTGCCCGGCAGCGTCTCCTCCCTCTTAAGTTCGTTTTTCCCCGAGTTTCCACGCGAGGCTTTGCTTCGTGCCATTGCCAGCAGACAAAGGTGCTCAGAAGAAGAGATTGCGGCCGAGTGGGATGCGGCGCGGGACGACGGCACACGCCTGCACGCCTACATCGAGAGCTTTTACAACGATGTTATCCCCGCAGTGCCAGGCCTTGTACAGGAGAGGCTTGGCGCCGAGTACGTCCAATTCCACCGCTTTCATGAGAGCGTAGTGCTTGCCAAGGGCTGGATTCCCTGGCGTACAGAGCTGTACCTCTTGTCTCGCAAGTATTTGGTAGTGGGTTCTTGCGACATGCTCTATCTCTGCCCGCGCACTGGGGGGCTCTACCTAGTCGACTGGAAACGCAGCAAACAGTTGCGCAAGACGCCCTACCGGGCAGGCGAGACGGGGCTTAGGGTCTGTGCAGACCTGCCCAACGCCAACTTCCACAAGTACATTATGCAACTCAATTTCTATCGGCTTCTCGCGGAAAGGCAGACCGGGCGCCCGGTTCTCGGTATGTTCCTCGCCGTCTTCCATCCCAGACAAAATGATTTTTATTTCGAACAAGTACCAGACAGGAAGAAAAAGGCACTGCAGTGCTTGGCAATCAGGCGGCACCATCTGGGGCTTTGTTACACCAACGAAATCAACTCTATCCTGCAGGAGGCCGCGGAGAACAAGGAACAGCAAATACGAGCAGCGGGCGCCCAAAAAATCCGGACTTATCTTTGCTACCTCGGGCTGCTAAGCGAAGAACCCGAGCTGGCGGCCACGGAGCTGGATGCCTCCTGGGTCACGGGCTGGCCCGCGCTCAGGAGCCGGCTGCTAGACAAGACTTCTCTCCGTCTCCCGGCCGGAGCGCTTCCCTTGTGCCACACCCTGGGCGTCGGGCCCATCAAAAAGGTCTTGCAGTTGTCAAGCGTTTAAAAGTGCACGCCCAAAGAATTGTCGTGCAGCGCTGCCAACTTGCCCTCCAGCTCTTCTACGCGGCTCTGCAGATTAATCTGCAACGGCTCCTCGGCTTTTAGCTTATTAAGCGTTTCCTCTAGCTTGACCAGTCTCTGTGAAAGTTCTTCTAATAAAGTTATTAATCTGGCCAAGTCTGTATCAGGGCTCGGAACCCTCGTTCCTGGCGGCAGATCGCCATGTGCTCGGTCCTCTTCTTCTTCTTCGGCCGAAAATAGCGCGGGTCTGGGCGGCCACTGCGAGGGTGCCGCTCTGGCCGCCGAGGTGGCTGCTGCTGTGTGTTCACGTTTCGAATTATCGACACTAGCCGCTGCGCAAGAAGAAGCCCCGGGATTCCGGCCGCCGGTCGTAGTAGTTGTGGTTGTAATAGCAGTAGTGGTAGTGGTAGTAGTAGTAGCAGCCGCAGCGTTGCCAAACGCGCCTGACTGCAACGGCTCCGGAGCAGTTATGCTGTTATACAACCGTTGTACGCATTCATCAGCGATCTGCCGAGACTGTAGGTCAGGAGGAGGACAAGCGGCCGGTGGCTGTCTACTAGGATGCAATATATAGGCGCCCCTGCGCCAATTCTCATTCGTGCGGCGGCGCTTGTCTCCGGCTTCCGCCATGTGTTGCTTGCCTGGGGGTCTGGGTCTCGTTACCTCACGTTTCCCCCTTCCCCCCTCCCCTCTTCTTTTCCGTTTGTTCTTGTGCCAACTCACTACCTTGCAGCAGATTTTCTTGGGCACCCCCCCCCCCTTCCCTGCACACACTTTTTTTCCTTTTTTTTGGGTTTGCAACACGGCGCTCTCTTTATGCAAGGGCGGGGGGAGGGGGGGCGGGGCGGGCACCCCCCCCCCCCTTCCCTAGGTCATTTATCAGGGGGGAGCAAGTAGGGGGAGGGAGGAGGGAGGGGGGGGGGGGAAGGGAAAGAAGGAGGGAGGGGGAGAGAGAAAGTGTGCGGCTACAAAAGTGCGCAAGTACTGAAAAAAGAATCTCTTCTTCTTTTTTTATTTTTTTTGGCAACATGGGTGGGAAGCCCTCTACCGCACCCCTTTCTCAACGGGCTGTGCCCGACGACGAGGGAGAGCCCCGGCGCAAAAAAAGGCGCACACAGGAGGAACACGAGCGTGTACTGTTAGATTTGGTACAAGAACGGCACGGCGCCGAAGGGTGGGTGCAACTAGAGCTAGCTCTAGCTTCCGAGCAGTTATGCGTCCACGGCAGTGCTTTTATTTTGTCAGCGGGCTGTTTCGAAGTGAGTTTAGAATCACCTGTTGTGCTAGAAAACAAGCAGGAGCTGTACAAAGCGCTCAAAGGTTGGCGCAGCTCTGTGCTTAAGGTCTGCCTAGCTTCGTTGAGTATCACGAGCCCTGGCTTCAAGCTGCGGCTCCTGCCTTTAGTACTCGAAGGACGCGACCAGGAATTGGCTCTGCTACGCTATAAGGTCAGTGCCCTGACGCGCACCGTGCAGGCCCTCGCCACTCCGCGTTCGCTGAGCTTTGGCCAAGCAGAGTTTGACCGCTGGGGGCACCGGGGAGAGAACGTGACATGCCGCCGGTTAGGTTCCTTGTGTATGTTGGAAGGGTGCGTAGTTATCACCAAGGAGCGTCTGTGCTGGGAGCTCACGCGCCTGCCCCGCGCGTCTTCCTCGTCCTCCTCTTCCTCCTTCTCCCCCTCCTCTTCTCCGGCGACCGCCGCTACCGACGACGACGACGACTACAGGGGTGCCGGCGGAAGCGTCGTCAGGGCCCTGTGCGTTTTGTTGGAGATGCCCGCGGGGTGGCGCCCTGCGCAGACCATTTTTTACTCTTACCCACTCGCCGCGCTCAGCCGGCCGGAAAGGCCCGCCGAGACAAGCCAGCCCACCTCTGTAATACACCAGGAGGGGTTGGAAGTGGCTTCGAACGGGCGAGTTAGCTTGCAGGTCACGTACCACGTCCCCCCCCAAGAAGTCGCCGATGCTGGCACTAGCTCGCTAGCAGCAACGTCCGAGCCTTGCGCCAACTCCTTCGTCGTGAGCCTCGACGTGCTTCGTTGGTTTTGTCACCGAGACTGTGTCCCCCCTCCCCTCCCTCTCCGCCCGGATGGCTCGGATTTTGTTTGAAAAAAAGGGTACACATTGAACAGGCACGGGCGCCTGATCTCGGGGCCGTCGTCAGCTCTGATACTGGAAAACAAAAATGACCGGTGCAGCTCTAACTGCAAAAGCGCCAGTGAACAAAGTTGCACAAAACCCATCGCCAAGTTAAGCGAGGCCAGAACACCACCTGTTGCCGCTGCAGAAAGAATAGATAAATTAACCATGGGGAAAATCACCAGCACACGTACTTGCAACCAAAGGCCTTCTTCTGGGTACGGCCCCAGGATGTTTTTTTTGATGCCTTCCCACACACTATCGCGCTCACCCAGGCTTGAATTCGAGTATGGATTTCTAAGGCTTATAATTGTATACCTAGCTGAAAGAATCATTGCGGCTGCTATTAACATTACGCCGTCCATTTTAATACCCTCGCCCAGCCAGGCTCGCTGCAGGAGAGGCTTCTGGGCCTCTAGGGCCGACTGGTCCTGATATAAGCAGACGGGGTTTAGCGTGTACTGCAAGTCGGCGACGCCCGCTGAAATCCTTGCGTGTTGGCGTTTGAGTGCTACGCCCAACCACCCTGTAAGGGCCGGCGTCATCAAAAGGCAGATTAGAACAGCTTGCCACGTGATTGCACGAAGCCTATTTTCGAGTATCTTTGCTGTTACTACGATATTTTTCCTTTGGGATTTGACAATGTAGTACCCCTCAAAGCCGCCGCGAATCTCCAAACACAAACAAAGACACGTAGACCAGGCTGCCCAGAACAGAGATGTTTGTCTTGCATAATCTCTGATCCACTGTTGGTACCTGAACTTGTACAGCAAATCCTGACTTTTGCTTTCTAAGTAGGTCGTGTACACAAACACACCGACTGCGTACAGCCAAACCAACCACGCCAGGTTTGATAAAGCCCATTTGGCGTGAGCAAAGTGCAGTAACGTCTTTTTTTCGTTCTTGCGTATTTCATAAATGCAACGCCGTATTCAAGCCGGGCACACTCTCATGGGCAGCCCGTGCAAAAAGCACAAAACCCCCAGAAAAGCGCAAAAAATACACACACCCCGTGCCGTGTACAAGTACGCCACAAAACCCGCCCCGCAAGGCCCCGCCAGGCTTTGTCCCGAATCTTCGTCCGACAAACTCGGGCCAGGCCCTGTCCAAAAGACGTATGCGTGTAGCACGGGGAATGATAGTTGGCACAGCACTAATATCAGTAGCCAGAGTAAACAGAATTCTGCTTGATCCCAACAGGAGGTACACATTCAGGCCCCCCCCCCCCGCTTCTGCCTTTTTATGTACAAAAGATCAAAATCTCTTGTTTTAGGGGGCCGGCGAGTTTTAGAAGACAGAATAGGGATGCGAAAAGGGAGAAGGGCGCGCGCGGGGAGAGAGAAACGAGAGGGAAGAGGGGGGAGGGTGGGGGGAGAAGCTTTCGGCATCGCCGGTGTAGTCATTAAACAAACAAATCGACCTTTTCAGAACACAAAAAAAGGACCGACGGCAGAATTTTTTTTTTATTTTCGTGATCGCTTACTTGGTCAGCAGAGAGAGAGCGCGCGGGGGGATGGAATGAGATGGTTTATTTGCGCTTCTTGCAAGCCTTCAAAACACACGCACACACACAACACAACACAACCGCCTGCTTTTCCTTACCCCCTTCTCCACACTCCTCAACCCCCCCCCTCGTTCTTTTTTGCGTACGTGCACAAAGGAATAAGTCTCTTTCTTTTTAACCAGCCCATGTCGGAGATCCCGCTGAATTCGAGCCGGAGGTTGCGATAGCGGTCGACGACGCAGGGGGGCGCGGGGGAGTGGTAGACGAGGTAGTACCGGTTCGGGGATCGTCGTCGTACGGGCTGGCGGGGTGCTGGGCAAAGTAGCGGCGCCAGTGTATTGCCAGGTTCCGGTGCCGGTTCGGGGCGGGGTCGTTGTCGTACGGGCTGGCGGGGTGCTGGGCAAAGTAGCGGCTCCAGTGTACTGCCAGGTTCCGGTGCCGGTTCGGGGCGGGGTCGTTGTCGTACGGGCTGGCGGCGTGCTGGGCAAAGTAGCGGCGCCAGTGTACTGCCAGGTTCCGGTGCCGGTTCGGGACGGGGTCGTTGTCGTACGGGCTGGCGGCGTGCTGGACGAAGTAGCGGCGCCCGTGGGCTGTTCAGTGCCAGCTCCGGTTCGAGGCGGGGTCGTCGATGTACGAGGGTGTGAATTTTCGTTGTTATTAGCAGGTCTTGTGGCCTGCGGAGTGCTGGGGCGAGTAGCGGAGGGTTTCTCTGTAGTGCGACGCTGTCTTGACGGAGGCCAGTCCGTGCGATTGAAAGGGTTATTTTCTGTTTCGTTTGCTCCCGTTGTCTCCGTCTCGTTAAATTCCGCCGCCTGTGTTCGGGGGCGTTTTGTTGTACGTTTGGTTTGGTTAGTATCTCGAGGTGGTCCAGTGGCCTTGCCGGGAGGCCTGGTCTCGATCGGCGTCGTCGTCGCCGTCGATCCAAGGGTTTGGCCTGAGCCTGGCGCGGTGGCCGTGTCGCGGGGCGGAGGGAGCGGTGGGTCCGTCTCGAATGGCTTGGTCGTCGACGTCGATGAGCTTTCCACGTTGGTGGAAACAGCCTGGGCATCTGTTAGCCCCTGCCAGGCCGTGAGGGCCATTAGCAGAAATAAATACACCATGACCTAGAGAGAGCTTTATACAATACACAGTCTTTCGTCTTTACTTATACAAGTATTCTCTGGGGGCTTTTAAACATCGGAGTGCTTTAAGCTTTCTAGTGCCCTCCCTCCTCCCCCCCCCCGCAACGTCCCCTCTCTCTCCCCCCCCCCCCCTCTTTTCTCCTCTTCCCCTCCGCTTTGTTGCCTTCTCTCCCCCTCCCCTCTCCCTCTCTTTTCTTTACTTGACGCGAGACTAAAGAAATAACTCATGACAGCAAAGTCGTTTTAATTAAATTACAATTGAATTGGTAAACGTCGAACTTGTATTAAATTCCTTTTTTTCTTTGTCAACCAACGACTGGTTTTATTTTTTGCCTTCCCCCCCCCAGTGAGCTCCCCAAGAAAAGTCTGTCTAATTTTGTTCCCCGTCCTCCCTTTCCTCCCCGCCCCCCTCCCTTTGAGCCCCCGGGCTCAGGGGGCTCAAGAGGGAAGGAGGGAGGGAAAAAAGAAGGGGGGGAGTGCCTCCTACTTTTGGAAAGAAGGGAGCGCCCCCCCCCTCTTTGTTTCATCCCTCCTTCCCTCTTGAGCCCCCTGAGCCCGGGGGGCTCAAGGGGAGGGGGGCGACGAAGAGATAGGGGGAGAGCTCAGGGGGCACATCCATCCCCCCTTCCCCTTTCTCCTGTTCATCCTGTTCTGTTTCCTCCCTCTCTCTCGCTTATTTATTAAAAAAGAAAAAGCTCCTCTGATCCCAAACACTCTACACACGACTCGCCGATGATGGCGGCACCCGTAGCTGACGACGCCCTGCCGCAAGCACCTACGCTCACCACGCAGCAGGCCGCAGTGGGCGCCGCCGGCGTGGCCAGGCGCGCGCCTCGCGTGGTCACGATCACGCGGGACCTGCCCGCGCCAATACACCTCTTAGAATCAAGTGGGTTCAACTCTGTCCCCCCCGGCGAGGCCTGCTTTGCTCAGGGCGCGGCTTTGCAGCACCAATTCTTCTACAAGCTGAACCTGCCCCCGAAAGTGACGAGCCAGTGGCGGAAGCCCAACACGCGCCATTTGTTCGGTTCCTGCGCAGATGCACATGCCTTTTACCATGAAATCTACAAGTGGTTCAACGCGATGAGACGCAGTTTCTTTGTCATTATACGCGGCGAGTGCAGTTTGTATTTCGACCTCGAGTGGTATTCGCGCGACGCGCGGGACCCCAGCTCCGACGGACGTTTGCAGGCGTTGCAGACAGTTGTGGGCGCGGCTTTAGTAAGTCTTGGGCTTGCAGCGGCGGGTGCTGACGAAATGCACTCTCTCGATCTCGGCAGGGTCTGCGTGTCCGAGCAGAAGAACGACGACGGGACGGTGTGGTTCAAGAACTCGTTCCATGTCGCCTTCCCCCGCATCGTGCTTCAGTCGGTGCACCACGCCGGGGCCTTTGTAGACAGATGGCTGGTGCAGCACCCGGGGGGCATACCCCCCGCGCCCCCCCTAAAAACCTTACAGCCCGCGCAAGCGCGTTGCGCGTCGATTCTTCGTTGGACCTGTACAAACACAAAAAAAACACCGGCAGCATGATTGACCCCAGTGTGTACTCAAAAAACCGATGCTGGCGCGTCCCGGGATCCCAGAAGATCGACGACCTCTTGCACCCGGGCGCGGCAGGCGCGCCTCTGCCCAGTTTCGAGGAATTTGTTGTCCATTGCCCCAGCCATTCCCCGCGCGGTCCCGACACAGTGTATGTGCCGGACGAGCTCGCGGCCCCCACGCGTTCCAGGCCGTCGGCGGCAAGCAGTCTCCGCCTCGCGCGCCGCCCGCCGCCCGCCGTCGTTGCCGACCACCTAAGGCCCATACTCGCCAAGCTCGAGCTTATGCTAAGGGGCTGGGGAGACACCACGTCTTCCCTGTCAGTCGGCGAAGATGCTAAAACAGGGAAACAGTTTTTCGTCGTGCGCACAGCCAGATCTAAAAGAGGTGGAGGTCGTCTGTGCCTCGTGCACGAGGTTCATCGCAGGCGACGCCAACAGCGAAGAGAGCAGAACCCAACTTGTCATGCTAGTAATAGCATTACTAGTACCCTGGTGGATACCGCAATTTACCACCAGAGCAATAACGCGTACTTAGTTATAGGCGCGGCGGGGCAGGTTCTCTACGGATGCCATGGAAACCGTTGCTCGGCAGCCCACGAGTGGACGGATCGCTCGCGGACCGTCCTGCTGGGAAATCTGTTCAATCCGTGGCTCGAGCAGAAGCAACAGCTGCTGCTGGGAACAAGCAACCCGCCGCCCCCCGCCCCCGCCGAAAACGCCGAGGAAGAAGAGGAGGGAGGAGCTGTAAGTGACGTCGAGGCTGGGCCTACACACGATGACGACGACGGCGACGAGAGGCCGAGCTTTGGGCAGCAAGACAGCGCCCCTGCGCCGTCGCCCGCTAGCACGAGCGGGCGAGAACTCACGTCCGCTGAGCACGAGGCGCTGACGCGCGAACTGCTGCCGCACCTGACTTCGTCGCTTTTCACTGAGCTCCAGACCTTTCTGGAGGAGGCCGGCTGGCCCGAGAGCGTCACCTCGCAGCTGGAACACATACAGCTGGCGGGATCCGTGATCGAAAAGAAGAAGCCCCTCCAAGGACAACAGCAAGAGGATTCGGACCCAGAGGAGCACGAGCAGGGAGAGCAGGAGGGAGGGGGCGAGGAGGAAAACAACGACCCGGAGGAGGGCTCTGACCCAGCGGTGGCGGGCGTGAGCGCCGAGGGCCAGGCCAAGCCCCCGGCGGCCACTGCATATCACCGCACAGACGTGTTTCTGTTGCCCTGCCCAAACTGCCCACCGGCTGGCGGCTCCGCCAGCAAGATCCGCATCGTCGTCGACGCACAGGCCTGGTGGGTTCAAGTCTGTTTCGCCTGTCATCTCCGCGCACAGCCCGCGCCCCCACCACCCGCCGAGGAAGAAAAAGTGCAAGAGCCCGAGGCGCGCCCCAAGAAACGCCGCCGGGTCGCGAAGGTGCGAGTGCGCTGCCGACCACCCGACCTGCCGCTCACTGCCACCGCGGCGGAGGTCGCTGCGGCGGAGCTGCACGGCGTCAGTGGCTACCGGCTCCTGCGCACGCCGCAAGAGCTTTTGGACTACGATGGAGGAGAGCAAAAATATCAGGGCGCGCATCGCAAGGAGAACGAGTTCAGGTCCGACGCGCGCTGGGTCAACAAACTCGCGCTCCCCGAGCAGGCGCGGCTACTGTTCGTCAAAGCCCCGATGGGGCTTGGCAAAAGTGAGAGCTTTATACGTCTCCTGCTCGCTATCTACGGCGTTAACGTGGACGAGGTGTTCACCCCGACAGAGCTGGCAGCGCTGGACAGGTTTCGCGGACCCGGTGGGCGACCCTGCCGCGTCCTGTGCGTGGGTCCCCGCATTTCCTTTGACAAGCAAATGTTTCAGCGCGTACAGCTGGCTCTAGCCAAGGTCGGGGTCTTGGCCATTTTTTACCAGGACTGGGCCAAGCGGGGCTCGCGCTCCCAGGTAGAGCACAGTGTAGGGATCTGGCAATACGCGTCCATCCATTATTTGCTCGACGCGCCGGCCTTTGACCTGGTCGTGCTGGACGAGAGCGAGTCCACGCTGTTCAATGTGACAGCGGCTCTGGGCAAGGGGAGTATCAACCAGTGCAACGCGACCGTCTTTGCGCGGCTGCTGCGCCGGTCCAAGTGCGTGATCGTCATGGACGCCTTTCTCACGCAGAAATCCGTCCAGGTCCTGCAGACATTGCTGAACACGGCGCCTCCCACGGAGCTGGCGCTCGGCGGGGGGGCCGCGACCAGACCACACGTCTTCCACATGCACTTTACACACGTCGATCATATACGCAGTCGTTGCCTTGTGCACCGCAGCCACCGCTCCTTCAAGCGCGCGCTAGTGCTAGCCCTTTGTCGGGGGCTGCGCGTGGCAATGCCGCTCGGCAACAAGCGTCAGGGCATGTTGATCAAGAAGTACCTGGAGTCCGTGTTCAGGGGCATACGCATCTTGTTCTACCACGAAGGTTCCGAACGCATGTCCGACTTCGAACGACCCCAAGCGCAGCTCATCCAACTGTGGATACAAGCTCATCTGTGCATGTACACGTCAGCAGTGACTTGCGGGGTCAATATCGACGTCAGGCACTTTGACGTGTTGTTTCTATGGCTGAACAACAGTAACATCCCCATGCTAAACTACATGCAAATGGCAGGCCGCGTCCGCCATTTCGAAGCCAAACAGTGGCACATTTACGTCGCTCAACCTCGTGCCGACCGCGGGCGGGGGCCCAACACGCTCGCCCAGATCCGCAAATCCATTGACCGTGAGGAGGCGCACACGCTCGCGACCGAGCTTGCGTATGGAGTGGACAGCAGTTGTTCGCTTAGCGTCCCCGTGCAGGGGGACGGGGAACGCATGCACTGGGCCAAGGCGGACCCGTGGGTGGCCCAGGCCGCGTCGTATAACACGTTGGCCACCGCACTCTCGCGCAGGTACGCTCTGCGCGAGCTGTTCTTCTTTCTGGGGCAAATGGGCGCTGACATCGCGCAGGTGGACTTCAGCTCCATCAAGCTTCCCCCCGTGGGTTCGAGGTACGACCACCTGCGACCCCACGAGGACCAAGAACGCGTACTGTCGAGCAAGGAGCGCAAGGAACTCTTGGCGTTACACAAGGAGAAACGCGCAGAGATCAAGACGCAAAGCCAGGCCTCTAGCGCGGAGCGGGCGGAGCGCGTTGCCAGTCGTGCTCAGGCAGAGGATTTTGTGCGCTCGGCATACGACCTTCGTGTACAGGCAGAGGCCCGGGCCCCGTCCGGGCAAGCCCCCGTGCCGCCTGCGCCGACATCAGCCGAACAGAGCGACGAGCCCGCGCAGTCTACTGTGCCCGAGGAACCCGCGCAGGCAGAGGAGGCAGAGCCCAAGGCAGCACAGCAGCAGGGGCAGGAGCAGGGGGCTATCTGGGGCGAGCTCGTCAAGGAGGCCAGGAGGCTTCAGGCAGGGCTTCGCACCCCCCAGGAACGTCAGCAGGCCTTGCAGCAACCTGCGTTGTCCCGCGACAAGTACAAGGACCGCACGGCCCTGTTTACGTTTGCAGCCACTTTCCCCACCATCCGCCCAGAATGGAAGACGGTGCAGGAGTGCCAGCGCAGCGGGTTCGCGCGCAGGTATCTGTGGCTCAAGCTTTTGTGCAAATACTCCCTGAAGGAGATCTATGACCAGGAATTCAAGCCGGGTGAGTTCGTGACCTTGTTCGACGGACAGAAGGTGACCCTGCCCACGCTAGCGGCGGTGGCCAGCCTTTGTACGCGCCTTGCGTTGCGACCTACACAAAGACAGTCGTGTTCTAAAGTTTACCACACTATGCCTAGACGCCAAGGAAATTACGCAAGCCCTGCGGGGGCTGCGCGCGGGTGTCCGCGTGGTCCGTGAAAAGTGGAATCCGACTCCAAGCGTGCTAAAAAACCTGGAATCCGATGATGAAACATTATCACTGCACTCAGCCCTCAGTGCTGTGAAAAATGTTTTGCCAATCCTGCTGCCGTGCCCGCTGACGCGAATTATAAATCCAGCTCATCCTAACGGCCAATTTACAATAGGACGACACGCATTCTTTTCCAAATACGAAATAGCACCTGACAGCTTTCAAGACATGACCGCTTTCGAAATTGCAGAAGCATGCACCCTGGCCACTCAACCCCCCGAGGGTGAGTACGCGCGTTAATCCCTCCGTCTGCGCACAGAAAGACACACGTAGATACATGAGCTTAGTGCAAGTGGCCGCTAACGTCGTCTGAGTCATTGATATTAAAAAATTATTTGCGAACCACATTGAGCCTCAAATAGATATGCACGTCCAAAACTATAGCCACCCCCCCCCCCGGCCGTGCCAACATGTGCGCTCCCAGATTCCCGGGAATTGCGCACGTCTGTTCGGGGTGGCACCCCCCGCGCATTTGTAGAGCAGTAGAGAAATTCGTGTTTTGCTAATAGATAGCGAGGGGGCTGGGGGCGGTGGGGGGTAATCCCCCACAAAGCTCTGGTCCCAGGGCATCACTGCGTTCTTTCCGGGGAACTGCCCCGGGGCAGACCAACCATTGCCTTTTTCGACCGAATCGAAAACCGTGTGCTTTGTGTGACAAAAGTTTCCCGGGTAGTGCGTATGTGTCTCTGGGGGGTGGCACCCCTCGCGCATTGTAGAGCAGTAGAGAAATTCGTGTTTTGCTAATAGATAGCGAGGGGCTTGGGGGCGGTGGGGGAGTAATCCCCACAAAGCTCTGGCCCCAGAGCATCACTACGTTTTCCCGGGGAATTGCCGGGGGCAGACCAACTACCGCCTTTTTCGACCGGATCCCCCCCGTGCGCCCTGTGTGACAAAAGTTTCCCGGGTAGTGCGTATGCGTTTCTGTGGTGGCACCCCCCGCGCATTTGTAGATCAGTAGAGAAATTCGTGTTTTGCTAATAGATAGCGAGGTGGCTTTGGCCGGTGGGGCGTAATTACCACAGAGCTCTGGTCCCCAGGGCATCACTGCGCTTCCCCGGGGAAATGTCCTGGGGCAGACCAACCACTGCCTTTTTTGCCCGTATCGGAGCCTGTGCGCTCATGCAAAGGGGCGCCCCCTCCCTCCCCTCTCCCTTTATTCTTTTTGCAAAGTGCACGTGGGGCTGCGCGCCTATGCGACTTCCTGCAGCCCTACATAAGGCAGGTGCTAAGCAGAGCTGCCTTTTGGCAAATGCTCGGTGTGGGAGGTGCAGAAAGACGACGAGACGCAGACAAACAAGACGGAGCCACGGCCGGGGGGACCAACAACCGCAAGCTGACCCTACAGGAGGGGGGGGGGGCGCCCCCCCCCCCCCGCCCCCCCCCCTCTGCCCCACCTCGCTGAAAAGATTTCTCTTGTCAAATCGCTTTTTGCACACGTTTTCTTGAGAAGGCGCACAAACCGTTTCCCTCTTGAGCTCCAAATGAAAGTCTACCTAATTTTGTTTCCCGTCCTCCCTTCTCTTTCCTCTCCCCTTCCTCTCCTTGAGCCCCCCCCCCCCCCGGGCTCAGGGGGCTCAGAGGAGAGGGAGAGGAAGGGGGGGGGCACCCTCCCTACCCCTCTGTAATACTATGCTGTCGTAGGGTGGTGGTAAGGGGGGTGCCCCCCTCTCTCTTTGGTCCCAACCTGCCCCGTGGTTTTGGGCTTTCTGCATCCCATGCCCATTGTTGGACTTCCCAAGCCCAACCCAGAGCGAACGGGGCAGCAACACGGTGTGTGTGTATGTGTGTGTGTGTGTCGCGGATGACTACCCCTGGCGTGCTGCCACTGGCGGAAGCAGTGCGTCGAGCTAAGAGTGACCCCAATGACATGGGCGATGTGTGTGTATTCGAGCCTACTCCCCTGCCCGACCTGCCTGTTGCCTCAGACGGCGTCGTCTTTTGGAGCGAGGGAGGACGTCGCTCGTCGAGCAGTCGCTGTGTCCAGCCCGCTGGCGCGGGCTGAAGGGGGGGCTCGGGGGGCTTTGCCCCCCGCGGCGCTTGGCATCCACGCCTCCAACACCTTCTACGAGTGGCTGGACGTCTGCGCACAGAAAGCACGTGTATATACATGAGCTCTGCGCACGTGTTTTGGGCGCGCTCTCTTCCCCTCCTTGAGAACCCCCCGGGCTCAGGGGGCTCGAAGAAGGGGGAGGACAGAGAAAAGGGGGGGGTGGGTGGGGGAGAAGGGAAGGGGGCGCCCCCCCCCCGTCTAGATCTTTTTTTTGCAAGTTTTTTAAAATTGTTCTATATTTCTGTTTTTCGTGTATATTTCACGAGATAGCGCCTGAGACAGGCATGACGACCAGCTGGGAAGCACGGGCGGACTCAGACTCGGGGCTGCTTCCGGGCCTGGATGACGAGGCAAAGGCCTTTGAGTGTTACCGCCGGGCGGCCGAGCAAGGGCACGCGGTTGCACAGTGTAATCTGGGTTTTTGTTACGAACACGGAGAAGGGGTAAGCCATAGCCTGGTCCAGGCGGTCGAGTGGTACCGCCGGGCGGCCGAGCAAGGGTACGCGGTTGCACAGTTTAATCTGGCTCTTTGTTACGAACACGGACGAGGATTGAACCACAGCCTGGGCCACGCGGTCGAGTGGTACCGCCGGGCGGCCGAGCAAGGGCTAGCGGAGGCGCAGTGTAATCTGGGTTTTTGTTACGGACACGGAGAAGGAGTGAGCCAGAGCCAGGCCCAGGCAGCCGAATGGTACCGGCGAGCAGCCGAGCAAGGGCTAGCGGAGGCGCAGTGTAATCTGGGTTTTTGTTACGGACACGGAGAAGGAGTGAGCCAGAGCCAGGCCCAGGCAGCCAAGTGGTACCGCCGCGCGGCCGAACAAGGGCAAGCGGATGCGCAGTTTAATCTGGGTGTTTGTTATGACAACGGAGAAGGATTGAAGCAAGACTACGCCCAGGCGGCCGAATGGTACCGCCGAGCGGCTGAGCAAGGCCACGCCAAAGCCCAGTTGGAACTTGGTCTCTGTTACGAGCTGGGCACCGGAGTGTCCCAGGATGAGAGTGCTGCCGTCCGCTGGTACACACTCGCGGCCGAACAAGGCGAAACAGTGGCTCAGCGGCGGGTCGACCTCTGCTACGAGCTGGGCACCGGAGTGGTAAAGGAAGAGAGTGCAGTTGCGCTGTAATTGACGTTTGTCATTATTAAAAATCAATTTGCGAAACACAAGTCTGAGCCTCCATATAGATCTACCACAAAGCTCTGGTCCCAGGGGGCTCAAAGGCCCCGCGCTAGCGGGGTGGGCAGCTGGCGGACCTGAGGTTACTAGAGTCGGACAAGGCCGGGCGACATATTTATTCATATATTATATCTTATATTTAAATTAAATTAAATTAACGGGATTTCAACAAATTAAAGAATGAATTAAATAAACTAAAATAATTAGTTTCACGATAAACTAATAAAGTCATAACGATACCTAACCATTTAGGTTTATTGCTTGGTCGTTTTCGTCCGTCAAGTAAAACCTGAATACATTGTTTGAATTAGCGGACAATGTTTTCCCGTATTCGCTACCAGAGCCGTCATAGATAACAGAACCAAAAGGAATTTCGTTGGCAGTATATATTTCTTGGAGCACGTGATTATCTCCTTCTCCCACTAAATCCGATTGAAGATACAAAGTTTTTTCACCAGTTAGAATAATTACATTCGGTGATTTAATAAAATCATTAGCAAAGAAATATGTTGAATTTCTATCAAAACCCATAACCTCGTGAATACGGGTATCGCCATCAAATATAAAACGCGGTTGAATACCTTTATTCTCTGACACACTAAATGTTAATTTGCCGTCCTCTGGTTCTATGTTGGTATTGTTGCTTGAGACAACATAAGTATAATTATTTGGGCTGTCTGCCGTTAGCACCTCTGTCAGTTTATTTTTTAAGTTGTTCATTGTGTAGTTTCCCTCAGGTATCGTAATTAAAGCCTCATATCCGTCTTCGCTAAGTGTAAAAGTATTATATGGTGAAGCCACAGAGTAATACGACTTCGGCACATAGATATGAAGAATTTTACAATGTGTGGGGGAATCTAACCCCTTCATATTTACTTCGTGCGTAAAGTCGCTGTCTGTGCCTGTTATTCGGTTCTTGCTGTTGATATAGTAAATACCACTACTTCGCCCGCCTTTGTAGTCCATGATGAGTATATTATGGATAAATATTTTTTAGATAAATGTATCAAAATGTCCATAACCATTCTGTGCTTTTAATTTTTCTGCTTCTTCTTCTTTTAAGTCTGTATAGCCACTAGCGAATTTAAATCTCACTCCTTTCGCTCGCTCCATTAAAAACCTCATACTATGCCAACCACAAGTTGAGGAAGTATCAGATTGTTGTTTTACTTGATTAACCTTTATTAATAAATAACTATCAGGATTACTTCGGTCAATTAGTCGTTTCATTTGTTGTTGAAAGTCTTCAGTCGGTTGATACTCTGCTAAAGGGTCATATACTTCAACACTTCTGTCTTTATCCATACTTACCCAGACTGCTATCCAATGAGACCCCGCTTGTTTGTGATTATCCAAATTCATAATAAATCCGTATCGCTTTCTGCTTGCGGGTTTCAACTTGTAAATTTCATCACTGGCTATCGCACCGAGATACCATCCATATTTTTTCATTATGTCGTCTATTTCGTTGGTCATTAGCCCACGTCCCTCTCCTTGTAATGGGACTTGCTCGTTATCTCCAACTGGTTGGAGATTTTCTGGTTGTTGTGGCTCCTCTTGCTGTGGTTGCTCTTGTTGCTCTGGCTGTTGCTCTTGCGGTAGCGTCTCCGCTACGCTCGGGGGTGGCATCCCTTCATCAACATTTAAATCCGCTGAAACTTGTTTATCCACATTCGGGTCTATAGTCATTTTGCTAGTTAGAGTATTTACAAAGTCCTTTTTATTCATTGTGTGCCTCCAATCATTGCGGGATAGATATTTTTTAATTATTTTTATTGAAAATACCTTATTGATTAATTCTTCTAATGTTTTCGCGCCATTCCCCTTTTGTTCAGTAATGCCCATATAATCTTTATATCTAGCATAATCTGCTACTTTTCTTTTTACGTTTTCCTTTTCATCTCCAACATCAATGCTAAACCTTTTAATCATGTCAATGATCCACTTTGAAGTGTCTTTGTAATTTAATTTTGTATGACCATCAGTATCTAATCTCTTTTTCAAAGCCTGTGATAACTCTTTTATAGTAATGTTTGGGTGATAAGTTTTTGAAAATCCAGAGATTAAAAATTGATTAAATACTAAATTTTCAAGATGCTTACCCTTTTCTTCTGCTTTCTTTTCTTCCTTTTCAAGTTTTTCTTTATATTCTTCTGCTAACCTTTTCTGTTCCTCTAAAGATGTCGCTGTGGCTATAGCAGTCTGAATATCTTTACTGGCTTTTTGTAAGTCTTTGAGGCTCATCTTTTTTATGAAATTATCCGTATATCCCGCTAATTTGAGTGTTTCAATATCTTTCTCCTTTTGCTTTTTTTCTTCCTCATACTGCTCTTTTGTTTTCAATGGCTTTTCATCTCCTAAATTAGGTAATGCTGGTGCTGGTGGTGGATTATCTCCAACACGTTGGAGATATGGTGGTTGCCTCTGTTGTTGTGTGGCTTGTGGTTGATAAGCGATATATTGTTGTTGCTGTGGTGGTGGTAATGCTTGTATTCTATTTTTTCTGTCTTCTTCATATTTTACATCTTCTATGAGTTTTCTTTCTCTTCTTAATCTCCTTTCTATTTCTTCCTTTCTTTCATTAATATCCGCCAGTTCTCTTTTATGTTCCCTATCCTTTATCTCTTTTCTTTCCTTCGCATCGGCATCTACGCGACGCTCTTGCCTTTTCTTTTCCTCTTCAGCATCAGCCTGTGCCTTTTTCTCTTTTTGGTCTATCTCATCAATCTTTTCGTATTTCTCCTTTCTGAGTTTGTCTAAGTGGTCATTAATGGCTGTTCTCGTGTTTTGTTCGATCTCTGACAGGCTCTGTACTTTTCTTAGATGGCCACGCTCGCGTGGCACTCGTGCGTCTTGACGCACCGCGTCTTCCTTTCGCTTAGGTGCTTCCAATCTCCGACGCGTCGGAGATTTTGTGCTTAAGTATTTCATAAAAAGTTTAACAATTTGAAGTGTGCTCATATCATTTGTTTTCTTACCGAAATTGAGATAATATTTTTTCCCTTTTTGTATGATGTATGGTTTCCCGCTTTTATTTCTATAAACACGCGGTGGACGGACTTTCGCCCTTTTCATCTTCTTAGTCTTAGCAAGCATTCTATACAAACAAAAAAATACTTCTGTGTTATATCAAATTATTTTTTTTTAAACTTAAGTGCGCCTCGCCCACTCTGCTTACCATAACCAAGTTTTGATGCTACAGCACCAACACTACCAGCGTAAGGCACCCCAACGCTACTCAATGCTCCAGCAGTCCTAGAGATTACCTTATTCTTTCTTAACCACCTTTCAATATTCCCTGCTGTTTTCCCCACTTTTTGCCAGTTAATTTTACCGCCGGCCTGCCCCTTACCCTTCTTGCGACCTGTTTTCTTTTTACCTCCAGCCATATTAGTGCTTGAGTTAATAGTTCGTTTGCCGATTGTTGGAATGACTTCAACACGAGTTGTTTTTACTACCATAAAAGATAGATGAATATATAATACAGAAAATAATTAATTTACAAAATTTTTATTTTAAACGAAAATTATTCACCTTGCGTGATAATTGCTTATCGCGTGCGATAAGCTAAATTAAAGTTTTTGGTGTTTCATGAACACCTAACTGATTATCGCAAGCGATAATCGAAGTTTTTTCTTAACTCATCATCAACACTTGAAACATACAGAAAATTAAATCTCTCTTTGGTAGCCTCGTGATACTTTTGAAGAAAGTAATCAAAATCAAAAGATAAGTCTAAGTGCTTATACACGAGTTCCATTTTGTCCTGTGATTGGGCTGGAAAGATTAATAAATAATCTAACTGCTTAATTGCTTCTGGCCGTAAGTCGTTCAAATACTGACTTGACACAATCACCTTTGATTTATAGTGTCTGTTCTTTTTTAACAAATCACTTACGGACTTGTCTCTTAATCCGCTCCCTAAATCATCCAAAACAAAAACAACCTCTGGAGTTATATACTTGCTTGGCCTCTCTTTCGCCTCCGCGGTGCTATGTTTCTTTTTTTCTTCTTTTCCAAAGTATAAAAATTGTGGTTTCTCTATTTCCTTTTCATCATGTTTTACTTCTCCTTCGTGTTGCTTGTCCTGTCTGTTCAGTTTGTCAAGTTCGTAATCAATAACATTTACACCATCTGATTTGAGAAAGGTATAAATTGCCATTGGGTTTCCCCTGTTCTTAAAGTGCTTTACCATTGCTTTATAAATGTAATCCTTGTGTATTGTTGAAGCAATAATGACAATACAGGTCTTTCTGTCCGTTGTCCTTTTCAGTATTTCAAAAAGTGCTGTCGTTTTTCCGCTCTTCTTACGGGCTAGCAGAAATATATTTGCGTAAGGTTCATTAAATAGTTTGTAGCCCTTGGCTTTTTTATCTCCGTTTCCATCTTGTTTCACGGCATGAACTTTGACGTTGTTTATTTTCTCCATCCTATATTCTACCCTACGAATTCCAAACACACAACAATTCGGCCTGCTAAATTTCCTGTATCAATATTTCCGCTATCGGTTTCAAGGACTTTAAATGTATATTGTCAGTCCGTCCAACCGACGACCCCCAAATTATAACTGAGGTTTGAAATGTTTGCCGTGGTGCTGTCCGCAAATGTTCCGATAATTCCAATTCTGTCCATGTAAAGAATTCTGGTTTTGGTTTCAGTGTGGTCGTTGTAGTAGTGAATAAACTTAACATTCATTTTAGTTGGTGTAAATGACATTTGAATATTTTTATTAAATGTTTTGGTCGCTCCGAAATCATTACTTAGAAAAATAATCCGCTGATATTTGAATTCTGACATAGTTTATATAATATAAGATTTAAAAAAATCTTTGATATATAAAAAAATGTTTTTAATATTATTGTTATTTGTGTTATCTCCAACTTGTTGGAGATTTGCTATTGCTCGGACTATGTGTGATTTTTTCATTTTAAATAGAGACTTTGGTCAAAAAACGGCGAATTGTATTCATTGTATTCAATCGGGTCTAAATAATAATTTTACTTGTATTTATATTAACAATGGTTTAAACGATTGTAGGTCATTTAGCGAAAGTATTCCTTTATTCTGTGCGGGTAATGATGCTTCTTGGTACAGGACATATATATGAATGTTATTCTATTTAAACATAACCATAATAAACCATATAAAACCATAATGCCAGACTACAAGCAAGGAAAGATTTATGCTATTAGATCACATCAGACTAATCTGATATACATTGGTTCAACAACTCAGTCATTATCGCAAATACTTGTAGATCATAAATCAACTTACAAACGATATATAAATGGAAAACATTACTATACTACTAGTTTTGAAATAATGCAACATGTGGATACTTATATTGAACTAATTGAAGATTACCCATGTGAAAATGTATATCAACTAAGAAAGCGAGAAGGAGAATTGATTAGACAAACAGAAAATTGCGTCAATAAAAAAATAGAATGTAGACCTCATAAAGAATGGCGGGAACTAAATAAAGAACAATTGACGCAAAAGAAGAAAGAGTGGTATGAAAAAAATAAGGAGCGAGTAACACAAAAAAAGAAAGAATACTATGTAGAAAACCAAGAACAAATATTACAAAAAAAGAAAAAATATAGAGAAGAAAATAAAGAAAAAATATTACAATTACAGAAAAAATACAGACAAAGAAACAATATGCTTGGTTTATCCGCCTTTGGTCTTTAAAATTACTTCTTACTTGAAGACGGGGAAGGTAAAACTATTCCGACCATAAGGGTTAGAATACCAACATATACATTAGTTTGCTCGCATGGTAAGTTATGTTGAACGAGTTTTGCTAAACAGATAGATATGATTGATATTATTATAACCATTTGAAATAAATATTTAATCATTCGGCTGTCGGTCGGTCTGTTTTTTATACAACAACAATTCCAGTTATCTTCCAGTTCGTGCTCTATCTTTTTTTCTTCATTCTTCAATGAAATGTCTAAAACTCTATTTTTTAATTCTGGTTTTAGTTCGCCATCCGCCAAATCAATCATAGGCGGTGATGGGTGTAATCTAGGCGGTGGCATTGGTAGGGAATACGACTGCTCTAATTTCTGCTAATTGGTTCGCTTGGTCTTGTAGTATATTCATAAGATTTTTATTTTCTTTTTCTAAATTATCTCCAACACGTTGGAGATTACCTACCTTTTCCGCCATATGTTGAAAAGCACTAATTAATACTGGTATAAAATCTTGATATGATACTCCTTCAAGGTTGCTTTCCCCATCATCCGCTTTTATCCCGCTATCTGATACAAAATCTGGAAATAATTTTTTAACTTCGTCGGCAATAAACCCAAAGTTCTTTTTTTCTTTCTTCTCGTCTGCTTTCCAATAATACGAACAGCAGTTGATTTTTAGTAGTTTCTCACAGCAGTCGTGGCAGTCTAGCGTATTAATATCTGCTTTTAGTCTTCTATCTGAGCTAGGTGTCCAAGATGTCGCACCTATTCCTAGATAAACGAAACCAGAATGAGGTTCGCCACTAGAATTTGTAGTATTCCATACCATTACATTTCCATTATAGCCTATATCTCCATAATTACCACTCGCACCATTTTTCATATGTATTTGTGGTTCAGTTGGATAGGCTGGTCTTGGTCTTGATGTCAAAAAACCGCTGGATGTTGTTGGAATAGTTATACCACCATCTGCTTGAAAGCCACCTTTGCTCCACAAAAATCCATCGCTCCCTCTCAACGACATTAAAGCAGTATCAGTATTATTTTCCCATATAAATCCATTAGTCGAATCATTAACAACTCTAAATCTTATAGCATAACTACTAAATCCATTTCCTGCTGGTGCTGTTCCTCCACTTAATGACCTACCCGCCCCAAATTGACCCATATAAATCCCCCAGTTTGAATCACCAGTTTCCCACATAAATATTCCACGGGTATTTCCCCCGTTTGTTGCTCCTTGAATCGATATTTTACAGCCATTTCCAACTCCTGTTGTTGTTGTTATCACTCCTGTGTGTGTAATCCCCGCATTTGCTGTTATTGACTTTGAAGCCGTGATTGTTGTGTTATTAATTCTAAATAATTCAGTTGAACCAGCGACATAAAATACATGGCTATCGTTTGTAGGGGCATTATATTTAAATACACCATTACCAGTCCCAAGACCTTGAAATTCTGTTGTAGAATTTGAATTACCATCATATACGACTAATTTATTATTAGCATCCGCATTTCTGTCTACGAATATTTTTTTACCTGCTCCGACTACTACGTTATCACTCGTTGTGAGCGTGGTTGTTGATATTCCCGCGGTTGAAGTAATTGAGGTTCCTGTTATTGTTCCGCCATTTGTTATGTTGTTTGAATTCATATCCAAAGCCCCATAAAACCGCATACCACCCGCATTATTAAAACGAACGATATCAGACGAAGCACTTTTATTGTCCAAAAGTTTTGAAATATAAAGTCCCGCACCCTTTACACCATCAAAAGCCACATTTGTAAATACATATCCTCGTTGGTTGGCGGTTCCACTTGAATCAGTATTTAAAGTATATAAGAAAGACTGCCAATCACCCGTTGTCTGTGAAAAGAATATATCTCCTCCATTTTGGTTTAATATCCGTGCCCCATTATATGTAATATTTCCGCCATTAATGATATCCACATTATTGAAATCGGCTTGGTTTAACAAAGTAAGCCCACGTACATCGTTTCTCGTTCCATTAAATATTTTAATTCCTGTTATTGTTTGGTCTCCAGTTAGTTTCACATTTTGCCCGTCCAATGTATCTACATAACTTTTGTTTGCTCCATCGGCCGCCAATGTCGGAGTTCCAAGGTTGGCTATTTTGCTACTATTACAATCTAGCCCCGAAGCATTTACCCAACCGACTATCGCTCCATCAATAACGAAACTTACTTTTTTCGCATTTATTTCAAAGTTATAATTAACACCCGTGCCCATATCAAGGCAACCGATAGTTCCTATATTGGCTGTGGAGTTAAAAACCACGAATGTTCCCTTCGTTGTAGCATTCGTTGAATTTCCTGTTATTTCAAGGGCACTGCTAAATGTCTTAATTCCTGCTATGGTTTGGTTTCCTGTTAGTTTAACTACTGAAGTGTCAAGGGTGGATACATCAACACCATCAACCAGATTTACATTTGTTATGCTTTGCCCTCCCATATTTAGTCCGCCATTCGCCGTTATTGACTTTGAAGCAGTAATTCCCGCATTACCAATTCTAAATAATTCATTTGTAGCACCATAGTAAAATATATGGTTATTAGATAATTCGCCGACATTATACATCAATGTGCCAGCCGAAATACCTAAACCATAAAATAATGTTGTTGAGCCCGTTCCACCATCATACAACACTAGTTTATTGTTTGTATTTGTAAAACCAGACCTGTCTATGATTATTTTTTTACCTGCTCCGACTACTAAATCGCCTAGCACCGAAACGGATTTATCTCCATAAATCGTAAATAAGTCCGTATAGTTGTTAATATTGTATTTAGTTGTATTGTGTCTGAAGTAAAAGGCTGGTGAATTCCCTAATGGTTGATAACAATTAAAAACCACATCTCTATTTGAAACGAGGTGGTGTCGCGAGTTAGCGTCATCACCTATTTTGAAAGCAGAAGCATCTGTAGAAGCCCCCATCTGTAATGAGGCTAAACTCGTTATGTTAAAACCCCCCATATTCAAACTACCCGTCATAGCCGTCGTGCCGTCCTTTGCAAGTTTCGTATCGGTGTATGCTTTCGTTGAAGCATCGCCGTCATAGACTGGTGCTGGAAGTCCGCTGATTGCCGTTGTGCTGTTAAAATTTAAAATATTACCCGTCAATATTATTCCACTTCCTGTGGTTGGAGCGAGAGTTATGGACGAACCGACAATATTCAATGGATATCCCGTTACTCCATTTGCCTCTGCCGAATAAATGGCACCAATACTATTATTGAAGTTGAAAAATAACCTTCCTGTATTTAATGGATTTAGATCCTTTATACCTACATAAGTGGTAAATATTTTATTTCCTGATATGGTTTGGTCTCCTGTTAATTTGACTACCGAAGTGTCAAGAGTTGAAATATCAATACCATCAACATTGCCAACATTTGAAATCGCAAACCCTCCCATATTTAATTCACCCGTCATGCTTGCTGTTCCGTCTAATCTTAGAAAAGGTGGAGCAACATTTCTCCATTGTCCCGTGCTATAAATAAGCAATTGATTATCGGCGGGTGTGCCTGTAATTAACACATCGCTGTGTGTATTAATTGAACCATCTGCGGATACTTTCGCATTGTTTGCTATGTGCTCTGTTATCCAATCATCAACATCTTTCGTATTTAATAAATTTACTCCTGTTATATTCAAATTACCGCCCATATTAATATTGCCGAATTCATCCACATTTATCGGAAAGGTTTTATTTACCCAGTTTATTGAATTATATGTAAGATAACTATTCATCGCTATTGGTGCGGATATGACTACATCGGTGAGTGTGTCAATTGACCCAATAGTGGTATTTCTCCATTTACCATCCACGTCATTATATGTTAAGTATTGACCGACTGAGGGCGCGGATATGTTTGTGTCTATCAAATTGTAAAGACTGGTTTGGTGCGGATTACTTGTATTTGAGCGGTGTTGAGTTGAAGCCTTAACCTCGTCGTTGTCCCTCACTCGTTGCTCGGTGTAGTATAAATTTTTTCCTTCTTTTAGGTCAGTGGTTGATTTGGTTGTCAGTCTCGCATCAAATCGCCCGTCAGTGAAATAAAGATTTACGGGGTCGGCATCTTCTGGCACTCTGTCTGTGTTTAAGCCTACTATGTTGGTATTGGTTAGATCTAAATTTTTAATATCTAGACTATCAACGGCCAATTCTGACAAGCCTAAGAGCGACTTATATTGACTCATGTTATATTAAGTAATTAAATATTTATTAATTATTAAAAATACTAAAATATAAAAGTTTTAGTATAGAATGCCGTCCGCAGAAGCAAGTCGTAAGAATTGGGGTAGTGCTGTGGAAGGAATAAAAGCAAAAGCGAAACAACGAAAGATGGAACATGCCAAAAATGTATTGGCACAATATAGAAACGCGGTAAAGCAAGAAGACGAAGATATGGAGGAACGAATAAAACAAATTGAAGAAAAGAACTTGGCTAAGGATATTATTACTGAACATGATAATGATAGCCCAGAGGAGAAAAGTGAGAGTGAAGATGAGGTTGATTTCACTGATATCATTGCCGAAAAGATGGCTAAGATGAAAATCAAAAGAGCGAAGGCTGAGACTAAGAGAGCGAAGAAAAACAAGAAGCCAGAGCAACAGCCAGATCTATTTCGACGCGTCGAAATAGATCAGAGTGAAGAAAGTGAAAGCGAAAGTAGTGAAGAAGAAGAACCGAAGCAGAAGAAGGGGAAAGGAAAAAAGTCTAGTAGTGTGAGCGTGAAAGTATATAATCAATCTTCAGGTGCTAAGAAAGAAAAAAATAATGATATTGAAAAATGTTTTCTAAAATTTTAATTTTGTTTATTAATATTAATTATGTGTTCGTCAATTCTTTTTTTTGCTGTTTCAAATATGTCTTTATCTTTCTCAATACCTATAAACCGCCTTTTAGTATTCATACAGGCGATGCAAGTTGTCCCGCTTCCCATCGTAAAGTCTAACACTAAGTCGCCTTCGTTTGAATATGTTTTAATTAACCATTCACATATTTCTACTGGCTTCTGTGTGGGGTGAAGCGATTTGGGCGGATGGTTAAATTGTAAGATTGATGAAGGATGTCGGTCGCCTTTATTTACTCCATTTATTCTTTCCGTTCCATAAATACCTATCTTCCCCTTTCCTTTCGTCTTATATGCTTTACCTTCCTTTTTCTGTGGGTTATATGTGTATTTCCACCCCCATTCTGCTTTTAAGTCTTTAAACTCTCTGAAACCTTCCATTTCATTTATCTTATATTTCTCTATGAATTGATTATATGTTTCTTGTGTTGGGAGCGAAAATTGAGATGAGGTGATGTAAAAACAATGATTATTACCTGCTACACTTCCGCATTCTTCTGTTATCTGCTTTTTCGTTTTTCCTATATGTTTCTTAATCTTTCCGAAGTATTCACGAAGTCCTAAATTCTGCGATACATCTAAATCTACACCATCATCAGCAAATATGTATATCATTTCGTGTTTTCTAAGTGGCATTTTGTTAGCAGATAAGAAACCAACTTTTATGCTCTTTTCCCATATGAGGTCATAACGAAACCAGTTCTCATTAGATTGAATGAGTTTGTAGCCGAATTTAGTAGTAGTAAAGAAAACATATATACAATTCCGCTTACATACTTTTTTTAGTTCAACCCACATTCGCTTTAAGTCTATGGCCGTGTCCCATTCGCAAGCGGTCTGCCCATATGGTAAATCAACTAAAACCAAATTAACTTTGTCTTCTATCTTTGGTATTTGTTCCAAGCAGTCCGCATTAAAAAATTTTATATCCATAGTTATATAAATATAGAAACTTTTTTAAAAATCTTCAGTATGGATAATAAACATATAATTATTAATGCGGAAGACACACCTACGGGAGATGTGGTCAAAACAAAAGAAGAAGAAGCCCTTGAAATTCACCACCAGAAAAAGAATCCAAAAATATGGAACACGATATGGGTTGATAAACCTTTAGACCAAGTTTTCTTAGACTTAGCAGATATGAGTAAGATAAAAGATAAGAAAGGCAATAAAGGCTATGCTTGGATGTTTGTTTGGATTGATTGCCATTCTAGATATTTAACAATAAAACCACTAAAAAATAAAACAGCACAAGAAGTTTATTATGCTTTAAAATCTATACCTTATAAACCGAAATCAATTACCACTGACAGCGGGGGAGAATATAAAGGAGCAACTCGTGAATATTTTAATACAAACGGAATTAAACATGATGTCGTTGAAGTCGGCGACCATAGAGCGCTTGCGGTTGTTGATAGAGTGATAAGAAGTATTAGAAGGTGGTTGGATTTATTATTTGAAACTAATAGAAATTTTGACTGGGTAAGTTATATTCAAGACTTAGTCAATGCGTATAATCATAAACTTCATAGAGGAATTCAAGCCAAACCTGTGGATGTCTTTGCTAGAAGAGATAAAAATAAACAGACTATAACTCGTGATAATTTAATAGACGAATTCAACGTTGGCGATAGTGTAAGAAAAGAAAATAAAAGAAATGTTTTTTCAAAAGGTGGTAAGACTTTCTCTAAGATTATTTATAAAGTCAAAGGACGAAAAGGGTTTAAAATCATACTAAATAACGATGAGTTGGTAAGTCCACGTGATTTATTGAAAACTGATTTCAATAAACCGATTGACGAAGAAAAAGATATGAAGGAGCAAACGAAAGAAGTTATCAAAGAAAAAAAGACAAAAGAATTGTTAAAAAGAGAAGAAATAGAACCAGAAAATATTAGAACAAGTAAAAGAGAGAGGAAGGCATAACTAATATTAGATTTGTAGGTGGGTGGTGGCTTAAATTCTAGAAAATTCTATTTCCGTGAATATCACCATGCGACAGAATTTCGCTTTTTTGTCGCAGTGTCGCAGTGGACGTAAAATTCGTTTTTTCTTTATTTATATATGTTTTTCTCTCAGTGCTAAATCTATAATCTAGATTATAGATAGGGGCTCTTTAGGGTGTTTTTTTTTTAACCTTAAAAAATTGTTTTTAACTTTTTTGCTTTTATTTAAAAGTAAAAGTAAAGCGGAAAAAAATTTTGCTTGATTTTTATTTTTATTTAAAAGCGAGATTAAGAGCAAGAGAGATTTCTTTATTTTTCTTTTTCGTATTCATCAAAATTTTCGTTTTTTTATTTTGCTGTTTTGACGCTTCGTATTGAAAGTTCAAACTAGCAATAGGAGAGCGTATCCTTTTTTAAATAGCCATTTTGAGGGTGCGAAAAAATGGTATTAAAAAAGTATATTATTCTACTTGTATTAATTTCAGGTATCCCGCACACATCCTTAATAACTTTTGCTTCATCATGTAAAGCCTCAGCCATTTCTGCTGTATCTTTCGTCCTCGCATAGTTTGTGAGAATTTTTGATGTTTTTCAATTTTTGCTTTGACTACAACGATTGCTCGTGCTAAGCATGAGTTATCGCTGTTAGTAATACAGATTACTCCTTCCTTTCTGTATATATCTAATTTGTTCAAAACCTGTAGCCTTGTCCCTCCAGTAGGCATTTTAACAGATTTAAATACAAATTTTAATTTATCAAAGTTTTTTCCGTTCTCGTCCATATAAAGACTTTCATTGCTTTGAAATATTGCCGACAATCTTTCTAAAACTTTTTCAACCGAGATTTGATTAACTTTATGTAAGCCTGTAGATACCTTTCCATAGTAATCTAAAAACTCAATACCAACATCAATCTTATCTGCGGGCGCTTGTCGTCTTACAAAGTCGTTCAATATTATTTCAATGAATCTTATTACGTCGCGCATCGTAAATGATCGGAAGTTGCCGTTAATCCTTACCGCATATCGGCTTTCATTTATTCCTAGTTTGTGTTCCTTGCTGTCGTCCCTTATGATATCATAATTACCATACCTCAACAAGTCTCTTAGATTTTCTTTCAGTTCTTTTTTCTCTTCAATCGTACCCCCCAGAGCCCCAGCACCGACTCGTCGTGCCCGTTCGTCATGCGCACACGCTCTGGCGGGAAGAGCGCCGCCAGTTCCAGGCCCTGCTTGAAGAACTCGTAGCGCTGCGCCAGGTAGCCCTCGAACGAGTCGTACGAAACGGCGCACAGCCTCAGGCCTGGCTGCTGGCCCGCCTCCCGCGCTAGCCCCGCGAGCGTGTTTGACTGGTTCCCGCCCGAGCCACGCAGCCGCAAGATCACGCCTCCAAACTTGGAATACGTGTGCAGCGCCGAATACTTGCGCACGACCGACGCCAGGGGCTGCGTCCCCGGCGCGTGCCGCAACACGCGCGGCACGTCGCCACCCGCCAAAAAGGCAAACTCCAGCCCGCTGCTATTCACAGCGCCCAGCAGACGGCCCTGCAGCATCTCTGTATCGCTTGCTAGCATCTCAAGAGTGACCCGGCAGCCAAAGCGACCCAAGTGCTTGTTGATGGTCCTGGAACGTAGGACCCCACTGCTGCTGCAAGGCCGCGTTGCCCACCATCCCAATGCGCAGTGTGGCGTCGCGGAACAGCCCGCACTCTGCCAATGGCTCGTAGGTGGCCAGCTCGGTCAGCAGCATGCAGAACGTGCTGCCCAGCGAGCCGGTAGTGAGCCCCGCGGGGCACGGCTGACACTCGGTACTCCCGGCCTGTTCATTAAACGTGCCCGCTGGGCACGGCAGGCAGGCTCGCCCGTCCACGTTGTACGTGCCGCTAGCGCACTGCACACACACCGCCACCTCCCCGCACATAGTGGCCTGCCTCATCGACCCCGGCATGCACACCCCCGCAATACTCATCAAGCCCAGCTGGTACCAAACCTCGGCCTCGGCGACCAGCTCGCGGGGCGCCACAAACCCCGCGTGCCCCCCAAACCCCGCCGCTTCGCTGTTGCTCTGCATAGCTAGCAGAGGCGTCGTCACTGCCAGCCTGATCTCGTCGGCCACGTGCGGCAGAGCCACCAGCGTGCCCTCTGTGTACAGCGGCGTGCTTGCTCTGAGCTCGAAGCCCGGGAGTGCTTGTTCGTGTAGCACGGCCACTGCATGTGCGTTAAGACGCCCCTGTTCTACCAGCGCCTCCAGCGTCGAAGAGCGCGCCAGGGCCACGTCGCAGGCTGCACCCGCCGCTGCCGGGTCCGACAGGCCCCACAGGCCCAGCACTGCCTCCTCGTGCCGCCCGCCCGTCAGGTACGTGCGCTCGGGCGGAAAGGCTTGCCCTAGCTCGACTCCGTACTGATAAAACTCAAAGCCTTGTGCTAAATAGCCCTCAAAGGAGGTGTAGCTCGGCGCACACAACGTGAGCTGGTGCAGGGCCGCGCTGCGGGCCAGCTCGGCCAACGTGCTCACGTTGGTCCGCGTGTCGTCGCTTCGGCACAGGATTACTCCACCCGACTTGGTGTACGTCCGCCCACCAGGGTACCGGCGCACGACCGAGGCGACCGGTCTGGCACCCGACAAGTGGTAGGCTAGGTACGGGACGTAACCACCGGGCAGAAAAACAAGGTCCAGCACCCCCGGGGCGGGCTGCCCCCATATGGCCAGCTCCAGTAGTCGGTCATCGCTAGCCAGCACCTCGAGGCGCGCGGCGCAGCCAAAACGGTTCAGGTGCTCGTTCAAGGCGTCTTCGAACGTGGGCAGCCACTCCGCGCGCGTGCGCGCTTCGTTCACAGCCCCTGCGGCCATCACAATCGTCACTGTGCCGTTGGGAAAGAGCCGGCAAGCTTCGATGGGTTCGTAGCTGGCCAGGCTGGCAAGCGGCAGGCAGGCCGCGCTGCCCTCGGAGGCTGTCCCCGTCCCCGCCGCGCACGGCTGGCACGCCGTTGCCCCCGCAGAGGGCCAAGTCCCCGGCGGACAAAGCTGGCAGCCCCTGCCGTCCAAGCTGTACTGGCCGGGCAGGCAGGCCACACAGCCCGGCAGATCGCCGTGCACCCCCGGCTGCCGTTCCATACCGAGCGCGCACACTCCTCCCCCGGGCAAGAGATCCAACTGGTACCAGACTTCCTCCTCCAGGGCAAAGGAAAGCGCCTCCGCGCCGCAGAAGCCTCCGTGGCCGCCCGCCACGGCCGCGGGGTCATCTGCCTGGATAGTGGTCAGGACCGCCCGGACCTCCTGCCAGACCTCTCGTGGCACGTGAGGCAGCGCTAGTACGGTCCACTCGTGGTACTGCAACGGGGTAGATAACCACAAACCCACCGCCGCCTGCGAATCCGCAAACTCGTCGTTCAGGTTGTAGGCCCAACCAGGCTGCTGCAGACCGTCCACAGTCTGGTTGAAATCATGCAGGGTGCCCGCACGAGCAAACGCCACATCGCACGTGCCGTCTACTAGCCCTTGCAACGCGAGGCGGTGCTGCTGTGTGAAAAGGACGCGGTCTCCAAAGACACTCTCCACGTCCAGCCCCCGCCGCCAAAGCTCATAGCGCTGAACTAAGTAGCCGTCAAACGACGCCGCGCTCACGGCGCACAACGTGAGGTCACTGGCCGCCCCCAGCGCCGCTAGCTCCGTCAGCCATGGATAGCGAGAGGCCCGCCGCAGCATTAGACCCCCTACTTTGTTCAGCAGCTGCTGCTCACCGTACCGTCGGTACAAGGTCGCGATCGGCACTGCGCTGCGTCTGCGCTGCCAGTATGCCGCCTCTCCACCCCCAGCAAACACAAGGTCTAAACCCGCCTCTCCGCGGGCTAGTGCGTCCGCCAACTCAGCCTCACTCGCCCACACTTCCAGCCGGAAAAAATAACCGAGCCTGTTCAGGTATTTGTTCAGTGTAGTTTCAAAAGTCGGCGCCCAGCTCGTCCTGGTCTGCTCGTAGTCGCCATCCAACGCAACCATGGCCACGTTCAGAGTGCCGCGTGCCTCGCACGCGGCAAGACGATCATACCCGGCCAACGACACAGCAGCTAGGCAGGCCCACAGCCCTGCCGAGATCCACCGTACTACCATTTTTTTTTGGGGGGGGGAGGTACGTCAAAAGTTGGGTTTTCTTTTTATTTAACTTAAAAAGGACGTTGATGTTCTCTGTCTCTCTCTGTCTCTCTCTCTCTCCCTTTCCTCTTCTCCCTCCCCCCCCCTCTCCCTCTCTCTTCCCCTCAGCCTCCTCTCTCACACCCCCCCCTGCCCCTCTCTCTCTCTCTCTCTCTCTCTCTCTTCATTTTCCTAGGCACTGTATGTGCTAGCTGGACTTAACGTTACACTTAACATCCCGACCACTGACAGCAGGATACTACCCCAGGCCACGGCGGTGGTGCGCTTAGCCGCGGAAGAGTTGAGGACCACTTGTGGTCGTATTGTCAGCGATTGGCTTCATGGATGCTGAATTGGATGGAGCCATTGTTGTCGGAGTCGCCGTCGGGGTTGTTGTCGGAGTCGCCGTTGGGGTTCTTGTCGGAGTCGTAGTTGGAGTTGTAGTGGTTGTAGTGGAAACCGTACTCGTGGTTGGGGCGGTTGTAGTGGGGGCCGTAGCGGTCGTCGATGGCGCGGAGATGCTGCCGTTGCTGGACAAAGTAGCATTTTCTGCGCAACTGTATTCCAGTTGGTACAGAAGCGCACAGTCATCGACGGTGTTTTGACACTGCAGAACCACGCAGGAGGCGCGGAAGTCATCATTAGGCCTCTCGGCGCACATGGCACCTCTGGTGTCGTTGGCGGAAACATCGTAATAGTATACCAGCGACGAGTTGGCATAGGCGTACACACTGAATGACGATCTGTTCACTGCATCAACACGCACCTTGCTCACGTACAAGCCGCTCAGAAGATGGGTTGCGATTCCGGGGCAGACTTCTGAGGAAGATGACGACAGATTGTAGCTACTCCCAGCTGGGATGCTGACGGATACGTTGCAGCCGGCACAGACCCGAGCTACGGCGGCTGCGAGCCCGGATAAGAACAGCAATAGCTTGTGCATGTTTATTTTCAAATAAGAGAGTCTGTCCCCCTACTTGCAAACCTGAGCGGAAAAGGGGCGGGAGGGCAGAAAGGAGAGAGAGAGAGAGAGGGAGAACGAATGGGAGGGGGGGGGGAGGAGGGGGGGGGGGACAGGAGAAACAAGGAATCGGGGGTAAAAAAGGGGCTGCCGTGGTCCGAAGGGCGCGCAACACACTAGATACTCTGCTCCTTGTACCACTTCCAAATTTCCAAAATCAGGATGTACATGGCGCTCTTGACATTGAATGAACTGTCCATGCTATTATATGCGGGTTGGCAGGTGCTAAAGTCTGTGGCAACGTCTCTGCGCACACCCGACACCACCGCTACGTGACTCCCAGTTTCGGCCAGCAGCAACAAAGCCTGCCGCTCGGTATCTGTCTCGCTTTGTGGGCGAGAAGCCATGTGCACCAGGTAGCGATGGATGTCTACTCTCCGGTCTGCCACCACGACCAAACCGAAGCCCCTGTCGTACTTGCCGTTGCCATCGGCATCGCTGACATCCAGCAACACGCAGTACTGTGTCCCGTACTTACTGTCGACAAACGGGTACACGGCCATGTGCGCAGCAATCGAACTGCCGAGCTGCACCCCCTTGCAGTTTCCATTGTTGTTTAGCAAAGCCCGCATAGCCGCTCGCAGATCGGCCGCTTCGTTGCTGTTGGGGTACTGAGCACTCGAGAACGAAGCTTTGGGCATGTAGCGGCTCTGATAGCATTCGGCTATCGCAGCCAATGTGGTGCGTCCAGAGACACAATCAATAGTACCCGCGGAGGGGCTGCGCGCGGGAGAAGGAGAGGGGCTGGTTGTGGGGAGCACGGGTCCTGCACACATGCCGGTGGTAGAATTTGCCACCCAGCCCGCGGCGCACTGTGCAGGAAAAACAGCTTTTATAGGGTTGATCCACGTGGTGGGGCCAGGCAAGGAGTCTTTTTTACGCAACGAGAGTGTTTGTAAAACGTATATGAAATACCCGCTGGGAAGCTCCCCGGTTGCCAAACCCGTAGTGCAGACTTGGTCCTCCGGAATGCCGTTGATGAGCCGCCCATAGATAATATCGTACCCTAAGAAAACGCAATCGCTGACAAGAGGAGTGACAGTCTTCAGAGGGGTGGTCCCGCTTTTGCTCATAGCATCCGCCAAAAGCCACGCGCGCCGGCAAGGCGCAGCCCCCCCGCCATAAGCGGCTTCGTTCGTTGAAGCGCCGTTGGCACAGGTGATCAATGCATCCAAGCTTGTACAGGTATTGGATGTGCCGCGCCAGTCGATCCAGTACGGTACAGGCAGCTTTGGTCGGGAAGTCGTATCAACAGGACTGCCAGTAGTACTAGAATTAGTCACAACCTTGCAAACAAAAGCGCCACCCACAAGCAGAGCCCGCACTAACACCCACCACCACACCATGGACGACCTCCGCATGGTCGCAGTTTGAATCAAACTTGTCTCTCGTTTCTTACCTCTATAATATACATATGTACCAACAGGCCGCGCGCACGGTCTCTTGACACGAGTTATGGATAAATAAGCGGAGGAGAAAGCGGGCCAAGGGGAGGACGTGCCTTCTCCCCCCCCCTTTTCTTCCCTCCCCCGGCCCCTCTTTTTCCAAACGAGTTATGTAACAGAAAAAGAAAAGAAGAGAGCCCACCCATGTCCAGTTTACTCATTGAACTACAGGAGCGGCTGGAACAGGTCTTGCTTGCCAGAGCCCAAAAACACACAGAATTGTGCGGCAGAGAATCGAACGATTGTCTGTTCGAGAATGCAGCGTCCGAGCCTAACAGCTGGCTCGCTCAAGGTACACGACATATACTCATTTTCCCCAGCGACGACGAAGCCACCGTAGTGCACCGCTTCGGCTTTTCTGTGTACGACAGCGAGGATATGGCCAAGGCGCACGTAAGGTGGGCAAACGCCATGCAGGACAGTGATATCGGTGCCGGCAAAGACAGCGTCTACAGCGAAGTGGAGCAGCGCGAACTAAAGGCCTTTGTGAGTTTCCTGCAAAGATTACCCCTCGAACACCGCCAGCTTAAGATGTCTGCTGACACTTCCAGCGTGCTGGGTGGTACATGCAAGGTTAGGCTCGAAACCGACAGGGCTTGTCTCCTAGCAAAAGCGGACAAGGCCATTCGGTCGCCTTTGCAGAGTCCCGGTGGGAAGCGGCGCGTGTACTTATTTCGCGACAGGGCGGCGTACGCAGAGAGTAACCTGCTCGTCTGGTTAGTCCGTAACGAAGGAAAGCACGAAATCTTGCTCAGCGCGTGGCGGGCGATGTACGCCACAATCAAGGGCTATGCGAGGCTTTTCCGGGAGCTGCTAATATCTGACCCTAAGGCCGATGCAGTGGTGGTCGATCAATTCGCGACCGATTTCCTTGTCTACGACAAGAAGAGAGACGTCACCCGGATATGCGTTTTATTCAGGAGTGCAAGCCTCACAAAGGAGGAGGCCCGTTCTGACTCGCCAGCCAGCGAGCTAAGCCAATGGTCTCTAGAGCTGCTGAGCGATCAAACGGGGCCCTCGCCAGGAGGAACAATCTGGCTGAGCGTGGGTGTGTTTGTTACCTTGCTAGCAAATTCCAAGGGCGGCCTCAGCTCTTCTCCCGGGACATTCCAAGCTGGGGTGCAGGTATTACAGGAGATCCTAAGCCGCGCCAGCACAGACCACGGCATTGCGTTGTCTGAGCTGCTGAAGGACGCTATGGTATTGGTTGCCAGCCTGCGTTTTCAGGCACGTGCATCTTATTCCTTCCTAACCATACTTGGCCATCGTCTAAGCCAAGCGAGCAAACCAGGTTTGCCTGTAGGGCCTAAGGCGCCGGCAACAAGCTCAGGCTCGCCCGCTCTCACCAGCGCGATCGAGCGGTACTTAGGCTTGCTGCCCAGCGTTTTTGCCTGTAGCAAATGTGGCAAACCCGCGGGAGACTTTGATAGGCTCATTCAGGGACTGCAGGCCGAAGCGGAAAGACATTCTGCACTAGGCTGGCTCACAACAAGTGATTTCGAAGACGCGCTGTACAACAAGCTCATGAGGGCAAGCTCGGGAGAAGGCAAAGCAGAGGTCCTGGACGGGAGGCTGTTGCTTTGGCAGCAGGATGGGCACAGACGCACTGACATTGTTACCTGCTGCCTCATACCTCATCACGAAATGCAAGACTCCGCTGGATATTTAAGCTGGACCGAGGCCTTGTATGCAAGTCGAATAGGAGCATGCGAGTCCGTACGTCTGGCAAGTATCGCCGAGAACTCTAAACTCGCAAACAAACTGTTGAAGGCCTTGAAACAAACAAAAGCAAGACGGAAAGGGCTCCGAGCAAGCACCAGCCCGGCGTTCAGTCGCCTCCTCGGAGAAAGAAAGCAACGGGTCTATCTGGCCTGCTACAGCCAGGCCAACGATAATGGCAGCCTGACCGAATACTTGACGGACCACGAGGTAGCCAGGGAAGCGTGGCCGAAACTTTTCGAGCTCATGCAGAGATATGCGCGTTTGCTCTGCCAACGGGCCCAGACCTCAGAGCCCTTGCTTCTGTTCGGGCGCTGGGACACCTCGCATGTTGCAGTGTACCGCTGTAGGGTGCGGGGCCGGGAACTAGTTGAGGTCAGGCTCTGGGAGCCTTTGCTGCTTGCACAACAGCCCCTGTCTTTCCCAGAACCAACAACCTTGGACGGGGCAGTGCGCTTGGGCGCAGGAGCCGCAGGCGGAGAAGCTCTCCGCGACGGTCTGGCGGTTCTGTTCTACCTGACGCTGTTAGCTAACGGGACCCAGTACTTCCCTCTGAGGTCATTGACAATAAAGATAGCCGCGATTGCGCGCTGGCGCCGCTTATCAGGGCGCTCAGCGACAGCGTTGTTGGAGAGTTCTGGGAAGCCTTGCTGCGCCAAGCCCGAGACCTAGCAGCAATGCTAGGTATAGCGAGCGAGCACGGGCTTACGCGACTGACACTTATTGGAGCCTTGGCCAATCAGCCTCGCCGGGCGCCATCTACACCGGGGGCTGTCTTGAGAGTCTTTTGGAAAAACCAAAAACTTGGGGGACCCCCCTGGAACGGCAATTGAAATCAGTCAGAGCTGCACAACAAGAGGGAGAGGCAGGGAGGGTGTGCCTCCCTTTGTAGAGCTTTTAACTTAAAAAAAAGAAATTCTCTTCGTTAAAAAAAGCTGTAGCTTAAATTCAAGTTCAACGCCCAAAATATGAATGGTCTTTGTGGCTCACTAAATATATTTTACTTACAAGCTTAAGAAAAAAGAATGAAAAGAAAACAGCAGGGGGGTTGCGCGCCGACCTTGCTGCCTACCTACCTACCTACTGCATGTACCACGCGTACACCTCGGAAGCTAGAACATAGAAAGCAGAGGTGTTGTCATACACGCCATCAGTGCTGTTGAAAGCGGTATTGCATTTGCTGCGGTCACCCGTAGCGTCTCTGCGCGCCCCTGCCACCAGACCCACGTGCCCTCCGGTCTCGGCCAGCAGACGCATGACCTGTACTTCGGTGTTAACCTCTGAGGCAGGGTGCGGGGCGCTATGAACTAGGTAGCGGTGAATGTCTTGGCGCCGGTTTGCTACCGCCACAAACCCAAAGCCCGAGTCGAACTTGCCGTCCCCGTTGGCATCTCCGGTATCCATCAACAAGCAGTACTGAGCCCCGTACGTACTATCAGTGAACAAGAAAACCGACATGTTGGCTCTGATAGCGCTGCCGAGCGTTATTCCTCTGCAATTTCCATCATTGTCAAGCAAGGCACGCACGGCTTGCCGCAGGTCGCTGGCCTCACTGTTGTTCGGATTTATTGGGGCTGTCGCCGAACCCTTGGGCAAATAGCGCGTACTGTAACAAGCAGCCACGGCGCTTAGATTGGTTGCTCCACTTACGCAATTGATATTACTGCTACCAGCCGTTGTTGGTGAGGAACTTGGTAAAGGCTGAGGGGATGGGCTAGGGGAGGAACTCGATGCTAGGCTGCACATGCGACTGACGGCATTTTCGACCCAACCGGCGGCACACTGGGTAGGATATAGAAGCTTGAGAGATTGGATCCACGCGACACCTTGGTCCGATCGTAGACTCAACACCTGCTCGATGGTCAGGAACTGTCCAGTCGGGAGCACGTTATCAGCGAGCGCCTGATTGCATACCTGGTCGTTCCGGATGCCGTTGAGTAGCCGGCCCAGAATGTTGTCTTGCCCCCTCAGGTTAGTGCACGTATTCCCAGGTACAAAAGTACTAAAGTTCATGCTGGGGTTGCTGTTGTTCATGGCGACTGCCAGCGAGGTTGCGCGCGCGCAGGGAGCGCCGGCCCCTACGTAAGATGCATCGTCTGTTGGCTGTGCATTTCCGCACGAAATGAACGCAGCCAACGCAGGGCAGCTCGTGGATTTCCCGTGCCATTGCAACCAATATACCGATGGTTTGGGGCCGGCGCTAGGGCTGGCGCTGCTAGTACTGCTCGAACTGGCGCTGGGCGTGATGCTAGGGCTTGTACTGCTAGTGCGGCTCGGGCTACCACTGCTAGTGCGGCTTGGGCTACCACTGCTAGTGCGGCTCGGGCTACCACTGCCGGCAAGGCTCAAGCTGGCACTAGTTGTAGCGCTAAGGCTGACACTGCTAGTACTGCTGGGACTGGTGGCGGTGGGCGTAGCGCTGGGCGTAGCGCTAAGGCTGACGACGCTGGGGGTAACGCTAGGGGTAGCAGCGCTGGGCGTAGCGCTCGGGCTGACGGTGATGGTACTACTCAGGCTTGGTGTATCGCTCGCACTGGCAGTAGGCGTACTGCTTGTACTAGCACTGGGTGTGTTGCTTTTGCTGGCGCTGGCACTGAGCGTACTGCTTTTGCTGGCACTGGGTGTGCTGCTCTTGCTGGCGCTGGGTGTGCTGCTTTTGCTGGCACTGGGTGTGCTGCTCTTGCTGGCACTGGGTGTGCTGCTCTTGCTGGCACTGGGCGTGCTGCTCTTGCTGGTGCTGGCGCTTGCACTGAGTGTACTGCTCCCGCTGGCGCTGTGTGTGTTGCTCTTGCTGGCGCCGAGACCAGCATTGCTTGGGCTAGGACTGGCAGTGCTGCTAGTCGAAGAGATTATTGCAGGGATCACCCCTTTAACTGCAGGCTCGCACCAGAAAGCGCACCCCAGTGCTAACAGCCAAGGCCATACTAATAACTTCTTCATTAAGAATGTCTTGCCGCGGGGCGTCGCTCCTTTACTATATATATGAAGGTTCTTGCCTCTAAAAATGCCGCGCCACTTGCTCGCCGGTTCTGACCTTTTTATTTTACTCCTATTTCACTCACCTCTCTCTCCCCCCCCCCCTTCCTCCCTCCCATTCCCCCCCCCCTTTGTATTTGTTAGTTCTCCCCTTGCCTCTCCCCTCCGCCCTCCCCTTTGTTCTGGCTGTTAGAGAACGCTTTAATGAAACATGAAACATGTTCTTATCAAACTAACGTGTGTTGTTTAATTTCTTAAAACCTTTGCGACCTTTGCTGCTTGCATACCTATTGCATGTACCACGCGTACACCTCGGAAGCCAGAACGTAGAAAGCAGAGGTGTTGTCATAAACGCCGTCAGTGCTGTTGAAAGCGGTATTGCATTTGCTGCGGTCACCCGTCGCGTCTCTGCGCGCCCCGGCCACCAGACCCACGTGCCCTCCAGTCTCGGCCAACAGACGCATGGCCTGTACTTCGGTGTTAATCTCCGAGGCAGGGTGCGGGGCGCTATGAACCAGGTAGCGGTGAATGTCTTGGCGCCGGTTTGCTACTGCCACAAACCCAAAGCCCGAGTCAAACTTGCCGTCCCCGTTGGCATCTCCTGTATCCATCAACAAGCAGTACTGAGCCCCGTACGTACTGTCAGTAAACAGGAAAACCGACATGTTGGCACTAATAGCGCTGCCGAGCGTCACTCCCCTGCAATTCCCATCGTTGTCAAGCAAGGCACGCACGGCTTGCCGCAAATCGCTTGCCTCGTTGATATTCGGATTTATCGGCGCTGCCGTCGAACCCTTGGGCAAATAGCGCGTACTGTAACAAGCAGCCACGGAGCTCAGATTGGTTGCTCCACTTACGCAATTAATACTACTGCTACCAGCCGTTGTTGGCGAGGAACTTGGTAAAGGCTGAGGAGATGGGCTAGGGGAGGAACTCGATGCTAGACTGCACATGCGACTGACGGCATTCTCGACCCAACCGGCGGCACACTGGGTAGGATATACATCCTTGAGAGACTGGATCCACGCGACCCCTAGCGCAGTTCGTAGATTCGACGCCTGCTCGATGGTTAGGAACTGTCCTGTCGGGAGCACGTTATCAGCGAGCGCCTGGCTGCATACCTGGTCGTTCCGGATGCCGTTGAGTAGCCGGCCCAGAATGTTGTCTTGCCCCCTCAGGCTAGTGCACGTATTCCCAGGTATAAAAGTACCAAATTTCATGGGTGGGTTGCTGTTGTTCATGGCGACTGCTAGCAAGGTTGCGCGCGCGCAGGGGGCGCCGGCCCCTACGTAAGATGCATCGTCTGTTGGCTGTGCATTCCCGCACGAAATGAACGCATCCAATGCACTGCAGCTCGTGGATTTCCCGTGCCATTGCAACCAGTATGCAGACGGCTTGGGGCTAGCGCTAGAGCTGGCGCTAGGGCTAGCACTGAGCGTGACGCTGGGACTAGCGCTGGGCGTGACGCTAGGGCTAGCGCTGGGCGTGAGGCTAAGGCTGGCGCTGGGCGTGACGCTGAGGCTGGCACTGGGCGTGACGCTAAGGCTGGCGCTGGGCGTGACGCTGAGGCTGGCGCTGGGGGGGGGGGGGGGGGGGGGGGGGCGTGACGCTGAGGCTGGCGCTGGGCGTGACGCTGAGGCTGGCGCTGGGCGTGACGCTGAGGCTGGCGCTGGGCGTGACGCTGAGGCTGGCGCTGGGCGTGACGCTGAGGCTGGCGCTGGGCGTGACGCTGAGGCTGGCGCTGGGCGTGACGCTGAGGCTGGCGCTGGGCGTGACGCTAAGGCTGGCGCTGGGCGTGACGCTGAGGCTGGCGCTGGGCGTGACGCTGAGGCTGGCGCTGGGCGTGACGCTGAGGCTGGCGCTGGGCGTGACGCTGAGGCTGGCGCTGGGCGTGACGCTGAGGCTGGCGCTGGGCGTGACGCTGAGGCTGGCGCTGGGCGTGACGCTAAGGCTGGCGCTGGGCGTGACGCTGAGGCTGGCGCTGGGCGTGACGCTGAGGCTGGCGCTGGGCGTGACGCTGAGGCTGGCGCTGGGCGTGACGCTGAGGCTGGCGCTGGGCGTGACGCTAAGGCTGGCGCTGGGCGTGACGCTGAGGCTGGCGCTGGGCGTGACGCTAAGGCTGGCACTGGGCGTGACGCTGAGGCTGGCACTGGGCGTGACGCTAAGGCTGGCACTGGGCGTGATGCTAAGACTGGCACTGGGCGTGACGCTAAGGCTGGCACTGGGCGTGACGCCGAGGCTGGTGCTGGGCGTGACGCTAAGGCTGGCGCTGGGCGTGATGCTAAGGCTGGCGCTGGGCGTGACGCTAAGGCTGGCGCTGGGCGTGACGCTAAGGCTGGCGCTGGGCGTGACGTTGAGGCTGGCACTACTAGTACTGCTCGGGTCGACACTGGGGGTGTTGCTCTGGCTGCCGTCTGGCGTAGCGCTAGGGCTGACACTGCTAGTACTGCTAGGGCTGGCACTGGGTGTGACGTTAGTGTTGGCACTGCTAATGCTGCTCGGACTTCCGCTGGGCGTAGGGCTAAAGCTGGCACTGCTAGTAATGCTCTGGCTTGTGTTTGGAGCGCTAGGAGTGCTGCTGGGCGTGGTGTTAAGGCTAGTACTGCTAGTACTGCTCGGGCCGACACTGGGGGCGTTGCTCTGGCTGCCGTCGGGCTTATCGCTAGGACTGACACTGCTGGTAATGCTGAGGCTGGCACTGGGCGTGGCGCTAAGGCTGGCGCTGGGCGTAATGCTCAGGCTTCCACTGGGAGTATTTCTTTGGCTGCTGCTGCTTAGTTCGGCACTCGGACTGGCACTGAGGGTGTTGCTCGGGTTGACAACACTAGGGGTACTGCTTTGGCTGGCGCTAGCTGTACTAGCATTAAGGAGAGTCGCGGTGCCGGCGGGGCTGGCAGTGCTGCTAGTCAAAGAGATTGCCCAATCAACTGCAGGCTCGCACCAGAAAGCACACCCTAGCGCCAAAAGCCAATACAATGTTAATAGCTTTCTCATTACCAAAAGCACGCCGGGAGGAGTGTCGTTCCTTTATTGTGTATATTAAAGTTTTTTGTTTAAAGGCGTCTCGCCGCAAACCCCCCTCCCCCCCCGGCTTCATCCCCTTCCCCCTCCTTTCCTCTCTTTCCCCTCCTTGTCCCCCTTTCCCCCCCCCGCCCCTTTCTCTTTCCGCCCCGCTCTTTGTGTGCAAACCTTTTAATAAAAAAAGAGTTTCATTGAACTAGCATCTATTGTTCTAATTTCTGTATTAGTTTAATGTTCATCCTGCGGCCGCTAGGCATGGAATTCTCGGGACTCTAGGTTTGCTGTGAACAGGTCAAACTGGAGAGGGGCTCCTCCCTCCTTCCCTCTCGCCCTTTTGCACCAGAGCCCCTGTGTCGCCAAAATAACAACTACTTTAATAAAAGCATGCAAAAAAGGCAATGTTACCAGAAAACCCTCTATCGTCAAGTGTAAGACTTTGTCCAGCTTTATATTAAAAAAATTTAAATTTTCTTGGCGACCCCCTCCCTCCCTGCCCCTTCCCTCTCCCTCTCCTAGTTGCCAGTGCCAAGTGTAAGATAGTTGAGTTTTAATCCAGCGTATTTTTAGACGGGGGGGGGCGCCCCCCCCTTTTCTTTGGCGCCCCCCCCTTCTCTTTGGCGCCCCCCCCCTGGTGCTCATTTGGTGCCCCCCCCCCTGTACTCCCAATCCTTTCTGCCACCTTCCCCTCTCCCCTCCCCTGAGCCCAGGGGGCTCAAGGAGCAGGGGAAGGGGGGACAGGAAGGGCGCGGAAGCTGCAAAAAATAAATAAATACATGAAACGCCTCCATTCAGCCCACCCCTTTTCCCTTCTCCATTGTCGATACTTTTTTTTGTACGTTCTTGGCTTTTCTCTGCTTCTTCCCTCTCTCTTTCTCTTAGTTGTCAATGCCAAGTGTAATACCGTCAAGCTTTAATTTACCGTATTCTTTTTTGTACTTTCTTGGCGCCCTCTCCTTTGCCCCTGCCCCTTTCCTCTCCCGCTCCCCGTTCTCAGATGGAGGGCAGGGACAGATCGTGCTTGCTTCTTCCTTCTCCCTCTCTTAGCTCTCAGTGCCAAAGATTACTCTCTTAGTTTTCAGTGTCAAGATGAAAACTTTGTCAAGAATTTCTTTTTAATTTTTTTTGTACATTTGTAGCGCGCCCCCGCCCCTCCCCCTCCCCACTCGTGCTCCCGATTCTCAGACGGGGGACTAAGACAATCCTTGCTTTCTCCTCCCCTGCCTCTCCCCTCCCCCTCCCCTCTCGCGCTCCCTCGTTCTTTGATGGGGGGCAGAGACAGATCGTGCTTCCCCCTCCCCTGCCCCTTCCCTCTTCCTCTCTTGCTTCTCAGTGGTAAAGATTAAAGTTTGTCAGGATTTTCTCTTGTACATTCTTAGCGCGCCCCTGCCCTCCCCGCTCCCTGTTTTCAGATGGGAGGGGGGGACTAAGACAATTCGTGATTTTCCCCCCCCCTACCTCTTCCCTCTCCCTCTCTTAGTTCTCAGTGCCAAGTGTAAGATCGTCGAGCTTTAATAAAAAAACTTACACTTTCTTGCTTTTTTTTTTTTTTTTTTTTTTTTACACTTTCTTGCTGCGCCCCCCTGCTCCTTCCCTCTCCCGCTCCCCATTCCCAGATGGAAGGCAAGGACTGATTGTGCTGTCCCCCCTCCCCTGCACTTTTTCTCTACCTTCCTATTTCTCAGTGTCGAGTGTAAGATTTTGTCGAGCTTTTATAAAAAATTCTACACTTTTTTGGCGCGCCCCCCTCCCCCTTTCCTCTCCTGCTCCCTGTTCTCAGACGGAGGACTAAGACATTCGTGCTCTTAGTACTCGGTGCCAAGTATAAGACCGTCGAGCTTTAATTCAGCATATTCTTTTTTCGCACTTTCTTGGCGCCTCCCCCCCCCATTCTTTTTCTTCCTCCCTCCTTTCTCTCCTTTTGCTGCACCGTCACAGTTGGGCAGTGCTGCCCGCGAGCAGCCTCGGTCTCACGCCAGAAAATCTTTTATTTTGTTTAGCAAGACGCACAGGCACAAATAAAATGGAGACCGCACCATCTAGTCTGCCAGTACCCAAAGAAAGGTATTGATCTGAGAACTAAGAGGGAGAGGAAAGGGGCAGGGGAGGGAGGCACCAAGAAAGAGCTGGATCGAAATCTTAATAACACTTCTTGGGAAGGTAACCCCTCTCCAGCCCACGCAAGCGGGCTGGGTTTTCAGGCGAGAACCAGGGCGTGCATAGACCGACAGGTCTCACGTTCTGAGAAAAGGGGAGTGGGGGGAGTGTTATAAGGCATTCCGGGGAAACACACACAGAAAATTTGGCGACAATTTCATTCGAAAAAGGGGAAAGAGAAAAAGTCCAGTTCGCAAAGGAATGTATGAGAAAGGCGCAGGGGAAAGAGGGAAGGGAGAGGCGCGCCAAGGCGCTTAGTGGAGGCGTTTGATGTATCGGTTCAGAGTGTAAGACTTTGTCAAGCTTTTTAATAAAAAAAATTCTGTTTTTTTTTTTACTCTCCCGCCGGGGGTGTGATATAATCGAATTTCGGACGTAATATGGCTAAAAAGGCAGTTCTACCAGAAAAAAACTCGGAAGCACTGCCTTTTCCGGTCGTATCATATACCCATGCAAACCAACAAAATTTAGCGCCAAATGAACGGGCCGCCCCGGCCTTATTCCGCGGGGTAATATAAATCAAATGTTTTCCCGCGGAAAAAAACCGCGCACTAATTCTTTTTGTTGCGCAGATGACAAGTTTTTTATGTCCCCCCCCCCTCTCCCCCCCCTCCCGAAGAGGGAGCGGGGAGAAAAAGGGGAGGGGGAAGAGAAGGGGGAGCGGGGAGACAAGGGGGAGCAGGGGGAAGAAAGGGGAGGGAAGGGGGGGGGGCGCCACCCCCCCCCCTCTTTCTCTTCCCTTTAAACAAACAAAAAAGGGGGGGAGAGGGGCGCCTCTCCTTCCCCCCCCGTGCGCCCTTCTATTTCCCTCCCCCTTCTCTTCTTCTCCCCCCTCCTCCTACCCCTTCTCTCTCGCTCCCTGTTTTCAGACGGGGGGAACTAAGACAATTCGTGCCTCCCCTTCCCTGCCCTTTCCCTCTCTTTCTCTTTAGTGCAGTTTGAGGCAAATTTACAGTCGCTATCATCGCCGGAGGTGACCACCTAGACACGTCGGCTGCTTGTGCTTGGCGGGCCACCTGGCGGATTGTCACGCTTGGGGGGCACGGCGCTGATGCATTGGTCTTGAACCTTTTGTGGTTATATCCTAACAATGTGTGAACACAACCAAGGAAGCAGCTTGCTGTCCCTGTCCTTCTGGAGTGCATGAGTCCGCAGCTGTAGAGCCGGCATCTGTCACAGTTACTCATGTCCGCGAAGCCTCGGAGGGTCTCGGCGATCGCGCTGAGCGCACCACTCTTGGTTAAGCGCTTTTTCGCCTTGCCGGACAAGCTCGAATAGTTTGACGTCGGGTGGTTCGTCTGTGGTCTTTTGCCTCTTGCGGTGTGTCATTTTTGTGTGTGTGACAGTGGAAGGGCGGCAGTGGCTCGGTGCAGTTATCCCAAGCAAAGATGTCGCTCATGTCAATTTTTCTTCTTTTTTTTGTACTCTCTTCTTTCAGGGCATGATATACTCGAATTTCGGACGTGATATGGCTAAAAAGGGCAGTTCCGTCGGAAAACTCGGAGGCATTGCCCTTTTTGACCGTATCACGCGCCTATGTAAACCAGCAAGATTTTGCGCCAAATAAACTGGCCGTTCCGGCCTCATTCCGCGGGGTAACATAAATCAAACGTTTTCCCGCGAAAAAAAAAGCGCACTAATTTTTTTTTGCGCAAATGACAAGTTTTTCATGTCCTTCCCTCCCCCCCCCCCCCCCCCCCCCGAAGGGGGAGCGGGGAGCGGGGAGACAAAGGGGGAGCGGGGAGAAAGGGGAAGGGAAGGGAGGGGCGCCCCCCCCCCTGCGCCCTTCTCTTCCCCTCCCCATTCTGTTCTTCTCCCCCCTCCTTTCCCCGGCGCCTTTCTCATACATTCGTTTGTGAACTGGACTTTTTCTCTTTCCCCGTTTCTTGAATGAAATTTGTCGCCAAATTGCATTGTGTGTGTTTCCCCGGGAAAACTACCGGCCCCCCACCCTTTATTAGTCTAATAAATGCACGTTTCTTTTTTTTATTAAACAGCTGTGTCAGATGCCACAGCAATTTTTGTCACACTCGTGCTAGGCACATTGCGATTGCCCCGCGCCCGCTGCTCCCACACACGCAGGTGAAAGCCACCAGGTTGGACAGGGACCAAAATAAAAATAAAATTTGTTTAAAAAAATGATCTAGGCTGTTTCTCAACTGCACCACCCCCCCGCCGATCTTTCCTAGTTTTCAATGTCAAGTGTACGACCGTCGAGCTTCAGTAATCTTTTTTTTGTACTTGGCGCCCCCCTCCCTTGCCCCTTTCCTATCCCGCTCTCTGTTCTTGGACGGCCCCCCTTCTCTCCTTTAAATTTGTCTTGTGCCTCTCTCCCCTCTCTTCCCTTCTCCCCTTGTCAAGACTTTTTTTACTATATTTTTCTTTTGCACTTTCTTGGCTTCTCCCTGACCCTTCCCTCTCTTAGTTTTCCTTCTCCTTCTCTTTGTTAGCCCCCGAAAAGCGCGGAGCTTGCGGCTCACGGAGCGGTCGTGGTCGTCGTAGGGGTGATCAGTGTGCTAGCCCCTGGGCGGGCGCTGCTGCTGTTGGCGACAGGGGCTGTGCCCATTTGTCTTCGCAACCTTCTTCGTAAGCCTGGTGTCAAGGCGCAATCAATCGCCCCGTCCCATTGTAGAGACTCCATGATGTCCTGTAATGAAATGTCCACCCGGTTGGCCCCTACTACTCAGTGCCAAAGTGTAGGACTTTGTCAAGCTTTTTAATTAAAAGAATTCTTTTTTTTTGTATTCTCTTCCCCCGGGGGAGCACGAATATAGTCAAATTTTGGACGTGATATGACTAAAAAAGGCAGTTCCGACGGAAAACTCGGAAGACATTTCCTTTTTCGACCGTATCACGCGCCCCCATACAGAACAGCAAGATTTCGCGCCAAATGAACGGGCCGTTCCGGCCTAATTCCACGGGGTAACATAAATCAAATGTTTTCCCGCAGAAAAAAACCGCGCACTAAATTTTTTTTTTGGTTGGGCAAATGACAAGTTTTTCATGCCCCCCCCCCCCTCCCCTTCCTCCCTCTCCCTTTCGCCTCCTCCTCTTCCCCTCTCCCCCCCCCCCCCCCCCCCCCCCTCCTCCTCTTCCCCTCTCCCCCCTCCTCCGGCGCCTTTCTCATACATTCCTTTGCGAACTGGACTTTTTCTCTTTCCCGTTTCTTGAATTAAATTTGTCGCCAAATTGTCTGGTGTATGTTTCCCCGGAAAACCTGCCCCAAAGTCACTCGTGGTTGCTTCTTTTCGGCTGTATCGACGGCCATGTGGTGGCTGGATCACAGTGGAGGAAAAAAGGGGGGGGCGTCACTCTCCTTTTCTTGAAGGGCAAGGCACCCCCCCCCCCAACCTTGTAGTCTCACAAACTTGAGCCGTTGCAGGCTGGCAGAAACAGGCGCTACAGAATGAATTGCGGGCGCGGCATGACCAGAGATCCGCCACTAGTAGGCCCAACCCGTACCCACAAACGACCCCGCTTGGATCTTAGCAGCAGCACCACCACACCCGCGCCGGCGCCGCGGCCAGCCCGGGGGCTGGACTTTAAGCGCCTGCCACAGGACGTGTTCGGCCTGGTCTGCTCCTTCGTGGCTGACAATCCGCTGTGGCTGTTTGCTATGTGGGCACGCGTGTGCCGCGGCGGCCCCTGTGCGCGACCCCGCCCGAGCCCCTTTGCTCTGACGCTCGGCCAAATCCGCGGGCCCGTGCCCCAAGCCATTTGGGCGGAGTGGCCGACCCTGACAAGCCTGACGTGCCACTACCCTCCCGTCGCCAGGCAGTCTCTGTTTGACACCCTTGGAGCCAGCGGGATCTGTGTGCGGTCCCTCACGCTGCTGGGGCTACAGTCCGCCGAGGGGGGAGAGCTTCCACTGCTGGCCAATCTACGAGGTCTAGAACACTTGTCGGTGGCGGCGTGCCAGGACGCCGGCGAGGCTGAGCTGGTCGGCCTGCCCCAGCTCCGGGCGCTGCGAGGCTTGGAGATCTACGGCTGCCCGAGACTGACCGACGCGGTGCTGGCCACCCTGTCCGAGCTGCGCAATCTGCGGTGGCTGGGCCTGCGCTGGTGTAAGGGCTTCAGTGCGCACGGGCTCGGCCGGCTAGTGCGGGCTCTGCCCGGCCTGCAGAGGCTGGACCTCGATGGCTGCCCAGCAGTCACGGACGAAGCCCTGACGCACCTGGCAGAGCTCCCCGGGCTGCTGCGCCTAAGCTTGGCGGGGTGCACGGGCTGGACCGGGGCGGATCTCGCGGCCTTGTCGGGGCTGTGCCAGCTGCGGCACTTGGACCTGGGAGATTGTGCACAACTGGCTGACGAGGGGCTGGCGCACCTGTCGGGGCTGCGCCAAATGCGCAGCCTGAGCCTCCGGGATTGCCACCAACTGACGTACCATGGCCTAGCTCCCCTGGCGGGACTGGCTGAACTGCGGTGCGTAGACCTGGGCGGCTGTACGGGCTTGGACGATGGAGCTCTGTCGTGGCTGGCCGGCCTGCCGGTCCTGCGCAGCCTGGTGCTGCGTGGCTGCCGCGGACTCACAACCGCCGGGCTGGCCCAACGCCTTCCCAGGCTGCACGATCTGCGGCTGCTAGACCTGAGCCATTGCTCCCAGCTTACCGACCCGGTGGCTGTCGGGCTCGCGGGCCTTCGGCGGTTGCACAGCCTGGACCTCAGCTACTGCCACAGACTGGGGGACGCGGCGCTAGCTCCCCTGCCGGCTTCGCTTGCGATGCTGCGCCACCTGGACCTAAGTCGTAACGCGTGGTTCTCGGACGCGGGCGCCGCGCACGTGGCGAGCCTGGGGCGCCTGCGTTGCCTGCGAGTTACGCACTGCCAGCTCACCGACAGCGGGCTCGCCGCACTGGCGGCCCTCCCCGAGCTAACGGACCTGTGTTTGCAGAGCTGCGCGAAGCTTACCATGGCGGGGGTAGTGTCTCTGCTTAGCCGCCCGCAATTGCGCAAGGTTGATCTGGGCCTTTGCTACGGCCTGGACCCTAACTCCGCCCTCTTCCGCAGCACGCGCTCGGGCGGCCAGTGCGTGATGTTCATTTAACAGAAACCCCCCCCCCGGGGGGGCTCTTGCGCTCTTTTATTTCTTTTATGTTTGGCTTAGTCCGGTTTTTTTTTTATTAAACTCTAGTTGACACTCAGGGGAAATACCTGGCAGTCGGAGCTTTTTTAAACAATTAGTCGGTATGTATTTATTTTTTATTTTATTTCGTTGTTTGTTTTTGAGGGAGAGGGGAGGGGGGGAAATGTCCGCTGCTGCTGGTGATAGTCTTTTTTTGCGCGCCCAAGTCGTCTAGCTTGGTTGGGCCTCGGGTGCAAGCCTTGCCACCTTCCTTGGGCGCCCTGGGCGCCCCCCGCCTAATAGCGCCAGCAGCAGCAACAGCGGTCGGATCAACTTAGCCCAGTTGCCATTGAGGGAGGCGCTACAGACAGGACAAGCTCTCGCCCTTGGCCCCATACTTCGGATGAGAGGTGTGGGAGGGAGGAGGGAAGGTGAGGGGAGGGGGTGAGAAAACGCGAAAAAGAAAGGGGGGGGGCGCCCCCCCCTTCATGTTTGATACCTCTATCGCTCACTGCCCTTTCTGTCAGGCCTGCTCTTGGAGTTGTGCTTTCTGTATTTCTTTCCGTAAGATTTTAAGAAGAGATTCGACTTCCGTAGATTGGGGCGGCCAGTGCAGAGAAATCACAAGATCTCTGGCCTCTCGAGTATTGTCAAAGCCCCCATCCAATAGATATCGCATGTCGTTTCGAATATCCAGCGTACCCAGGGCCTCGGCACGTCCAGCGATTATGTCTGAGTTTGCATAGGTATGGATCCAGTCGTAGAGCTTTTGGCTGTTCTCGGGAGCAGTCCAGGTTTGATAACAAGCCAAATAAACATGGAACAACCGCACGCACAGGCCCGCATTTCTTTCCTCTGACGAAACCCACCTCAGCACTTGTCGAGCGTGGTAGCCCAACCACTGGATATCGTGGCGTACCGTCCCTGAGCCCGTCAGGTAATTTTGACGTGCTGCTCAAACCATGTATTTAAATTGGGACACTGTTGCCTCGACTCCAAATACCGTCTTCTCTCGTAATTGTCTATACCATTACGACAATGTTGTACCCATTCCAAATGCATGTTGGTTTGTAAGCCCTGGTTGAAATATTTGCGTAGCATCTTCAGCACCTTTTCTTTCTTTTTGGGTGTCATATCTGCTAGCAACTGTTGTCCATCATCGCTACGCCCCAGACCCTGACTAATAAATGCATCGAAGGCTGCTTTTTGGGTGGTACTGGTAGGTTCGGACGATTGGATCCAGGGAACACTGTGAGGCGCGTCCACCACCAAGGTGGCGCCCGCAATAAATGCCTTCTGTTTGTGCTTGCAGGGCCCTGTCCATTTTTGTTGCCTAATAGGTGCAAGAGTTCTTCTCTTTTGGTCTACCAAGTCGTCCCAGCTTTCTTTCGGCGAACTAGTATAGCCGTCACTGAAGACTGACCAAATATCTTTGGCCGCTGCTTCCGTCGGCGGTACTGTGGGCATTGTTTTTATGTTTTTGTTGTGGTAATTAGCGCGCGGGCCTGGGTTTGTTTACAATACTAGTAAGAAAAGAAGGGGGGGGGCGATGGAGGGGGGGGGAGATAGGGTAAGACAAAAAGGGAGGGGAAAGGGGAGGGGAGAGGATGTTTGAAGGAAAGAGCAGGAAAGTTTTCTTTTCCGCACTAACCTAACCGTAAGTCTACTTGGCAGTAAAACCCCGTGCGCCCAAACCTGACGATCACCGGTGGGGTGCCCCCCCCCCTCTGTCTCGAACAAGACAAAGAAAGGAGGGGGGGTGCCCCCCCCCCTCTCTTCAAGTGACCGAGAGTTCTTACTTTTAGGCACCGTTCACTCTTGTCAAAACGTGCAAGGCTCTGTATGCAGGCACCTTGTGGCAACCAGGAGCAACCGCTCGCAGACGGGCACGATATCGATAAACGAGACGGCGCACACAGCATGTCTCGACGCACGGAGGAAGCTTGCCTGCTTGCCAGCACGACCGTGGACCTCTTCCGCCTCGCGGGAATGCAGATGAGCAATGTGCCATTTTTGCTCCACAGCAAGGCCTGTACGGGGATGTGGCTGCCGATGCTCGAGAAGTTTATTCGCAGAGGCGACGTTGCCCTGACAGAGCATACACTTCGAAGTTGGCGGTCGGAAGCGAAGGCCAAGGCGGAGCTGCTAAAGCTCTTCCTGCCCCGCAGCGTGGCCTCTGGAGCGACTACGCTGCGCAAAGAATTGTTTGAGTTGTTCTGCAAGCTGACATCTGAGGGGCTGGACGGGCCGCCGCTCCAGGCCTTGTGGAACAGCCTGGAACCGCTAGGCACGGGTTGTTCAGCCCGGGGTTACGAGCAATACCAATTGGCGCAGGGCGTGCTGGGCTTGGTTTGCAGTGATACAACCCCGCTGACAGCGAGACTGAGCGCCGTGTCGTCGTTGGTGGCCAAGGCGCAACTCCAGCAAATGTCGCCCCTGCTGTACGCGAGCACTTGGACCAGCTGGCTGGGGTCCGCGGGCCGTGTGTGGCGGGCGCTTAGCCTGCGCTACCCGTCGCCCGGGCCGCTGAGGTCTGTGCTGGCGGGTCTGCGCTCTCTGCGGGGCGAACAAGAGACCAAAGCTAACACAGTGTTTCCGCTGGAAATGCTATTGGCAGACATGTTCAAGGTGATGAGGCTCGAGCTGGACGGGCCGGTGCACCACAGGGCCGGGTACCTTATCTCGATCTTGAACGCATCGCTCGTGCAGCTGGAGCGAGAGAAGCTGTTTGCCATACTAGAAGACGCCAGGGAAATCCTGAACTTGTCCGACTGGAGCTGGTGCGCCGCAGCCATTGCGGAGCAATCTCCAGTCTTGCTGCAGTTTTTGCTGCAGCAAGCGCAGGTGACCTCGCAGCAGGCACGGGCTCTGTTAGAGATTGCAATTATCAACGCCACGGATGATAGGGATGAACTCTTGGCCATGATGCCAGAGAGTGTGCCGCAAGTCTTGTGCATGGTCGGCATCTTGTCGCGTTGGGGAGCGTCACTGGAGGGGGAATGGCTCCGTGACTGGAGCTGCGGATTGGACCTGGTCAGGTCGCCCGACTTCTGGGACCGACTCAGACCCCGGTTGGTTGCGCAAGGTTTTGAGTCGCCCGCGCAGCTACTGGCGAGCTTGGACGTGATGTGCGATGACGCGTTGCTGGCTGGCCTCGACAAAGAGAGCGAAGATTACTACGAGGACAGTGAGGAGGAAGACGACGAGGAAGAAGACGGCGAGGACGACGAAGACGACGAAGATGATGATGACTCTTTGGCAGCAGAGGAGGGGCGGGCAAGAGCCGATCAGGCAGAGGAAGAGCCCTGTGGTCGTTGCGAGACCTGCAAAAAGGAGGCAGCCAAACGCGAGCTGGCTGACGCGTGCCAGGCGCTAGAGTCCAAGCAAAAAGAGCTTGCCGGCGCGGAGGAGCTCACACGCGAGCTGCGGCGCAGGAACGAAAGGCTCTCGGTGGACGCGAACCGCACACGGGGGGAATTAGAACTTCTAGAACAGAAACTACAGGAGACCAGAACGCTGTGCAGCCAGGCGTGCCGGTCGCTCCGCCAGCTCCGGCGAAAAGAAAAAAGGGGTCGCCCCGTGCCCCAAGAGCAGAAAGAGCCCAGAGAGGCCGCCGCCGTCAGCAGTGCTGCAAGTTTAGTTAACGTTCTCAAGCAGATCGAGGGGCCACAGCTCTGGCCCGACTCTGACGACAAAGAGGCCATAGCCACCTCCCTAGCGGCACTGGACGGACTGAGGTCTAAGCTAGTGGACCAGCAGACCAAGCTACAACGCGTGTATTGCGCAGTGTGCCTCGACGAGCCCGGCAAAGAAACAGGGGCTCTAGTGGTCTTGATTCCGTGCGGGCACGCTCGGATATGTGCTAACTGCGCTAGTCAGCTAAAGATTTGTCCATTGTGCAGGCAGGCCATCACACAATTCGTGGCTCCCTTGTAAGTCCGGGGGGCATGCCCCCCCCCCCCCCCCGCGCCCCCCCCTTTCCTTCAGACCGCGCAAGCGGAGGAAGTACAAAAAAGTGTGTTTTCTTAATTAAATGTCTGGCAGAGTCTGACACTGAGTAGTATGCACACAAAAAAGTGACAGGGGAGAGGAGGGGGGGGGGGCGCCCCCCCCCCTTAGTGAAAGAAAATCTCTGTTAAGCTTTCTGGGCCTTTGGCCCCGAGCGGAGATCCTCACTAAGCAATGTCTGCTTTTCAAGAAAACGAAAGCCCGGAGCCCTTGACGCCCACTCTAGAACCCAGCAATAGACTCGTCACGCTGGACGTGGGGGGTACTATCTTTCGAGCCCATGCCGAGACTTTAGAAAAGTCACGTAGCGCTTTGTTTCGGGAACTGCTGACTACCTCGTCTGTCGCGCGTTGGGATGTTTCTGGAGCAGTTTTTTTGGATCTCGACCCCAAGCCTTCAGTGTGGTCTTTTCGTATCTTCGCACCGGCTGCCCTCACGCCCTGCTGCAGCTGCTAGCCTGTTATTATGTGCTCGAGGTACAAACCAAGTACGCTGTCGCCTCGGATGGCAGGTTCTATGAAACATCAGGGAACAAGCTATTGTCTCCGCTTTTCTGTCAAGTGGGCTTTTGTCGCGAGTGCTGGACGCCGCTCGGCCTCCCTCTCGACCAAATCAATACACTCAGCAGGAGGGAACAGAAATCTGAGGTCCAACAGCTGCCCAGGCACACCACGAGCTATTGCGCTAGTTGCCAAGATAAGAACCCAGGTCGGGCCGTTTCCCGCAGCACGAGCAAAACAGGACGAGCGAATTGGTCGCACGAGAATACGTTCTGTGTGTCGTTCGAACGCTCCCTGGCCCGCTGGGCGGGGGCTGTGGTGTCCAGTTGAGGTATTTGCAAGTGGCACCCTTCGATACATTTCTTGCTTGGCCCAAATGGCAGAGTCCAGTGTTGCCAAAATAACAAATACCTTTTTTTAATAAAATATGCTGCCCACGCCACTAGATATAGCGGAAACCCGCAAATTTGCAATAGAACGTCCGGGGGGGGGGGCGCCTCCCCCACACACAATCCCTTTCCTCTGCTCTCTTCTCCCAAGAGGGCGAAGGAAACGAGGAACAAAGGGGCGTGTAAAATACTCGAAGCTCTGAGAGGCAACAAGAGCTAGCTTTGGCTTAAAAAACATGAGCAGACAGGAAATACAATTGAGGCAGGAACAAAGTGCATTGCTGACGCGCATGACACATCAGCTGTTGGATGCACACCCCGAGTTCGTGCGCATCTTATGCGCGGACTCTGTGCGGCATTGGCGCGAGACGCGCCAGAAAGGGGCTTGGCTGTACATGCAGACGCTAGCGCGGCCCTCGGAGAGCAGCACCCAGAGGTTTGTGTTTTGGGAGCACAGCAAGCTTTAGTCGTCGTTACCATCGACCAAGGGCACAGAACTCGTGCGACAGGCGAAGTTGGTGAATCCCGCAGTGGAGGAAGTTGGCTTTCTGCTCATGGCCATAGATGCGGGGGGCAAGCCCCCCGAGCCCCCCAATCCAGCCCGCGCTAGCGGGCTGGGGAAGAGCAGCAATCTTGCAGAGCGTCGTCGGCTGCCCCGCGTGCGCCCCGCCTCGGAGCCCAGACACGGCCGTGCCCCCGAGCGATTGAAGTGTGTGGGGGGGGGGGGGGGCAAGTCCAGTGTTTGCCAAAGTAACAAATATATTTTTTTAATAAAAGCTCAAAGAATTCTTACACAACGCAAAACTGAAACTCGGGGCAGCCCCGCCACCACAAAAACCAGCCGGGATTCTACGTTTGACACAGCAGACCTTGTTAGTTTCTGGCCCGTGATATGGCCGAAAAGAGACGATTTTCCGGAAAGATCTGAAGTACCACCCTTTTCGACCGTATCAGCCCCGCGGCCTCGGGGCTTTGCAACATTTTGTACAAGGGCTCGTCCTGCGCTTTTGTCCACAGAGTCTGCAACACCAACAGCGACTTGGCGCGGTGCTCTCACTCCTTCCGGCACCTGCTGTACAGACCATCCGCAATCGATTCTGCTAGCAGTGGCACAGGCTCCCCGGCCCCACCAGCCCCTGCGCGGCGGGCGCCGCTTGCTGGCCGGCAACGGCGTTAGGCCCTCGGTCTCCAGGAGTGCCGCTGGCCAAAGTCCAGCCAGAAATTGGGCGGCGATGGGAGAGGTGCGTGCCTGAACGCCAGCAGGCGCACGTCGTCGCCTGCCAGGCGCTGCAGTGCCACAGCCCATCCTCAGCTGCCGTAAAATCGGACTCGTCCACGGCGTGGAGGTACCCGACCCGTCCGCCCAGGTCCAGCGCCAGCCGCGCGGGTCCTCGGCGCCTAGCCAACACACTGCCGCCCTGCCAGAAGGCCGAACTCCAGACCGCCGCAGTGCCCCAGGGCGCATTGCACGACGGCCAGCGCCTGCCAAGGCTGGTAGCCTGGGCAGAACCCGCTTAGCGTCAGGTCCTCCCGCCCACAGCATCTGAAACAAGAGGAGGAGAAGATGCACCCAACAAAAAGCTCGCAAAATTCTTTTTTGTGCACAGGCCCGCCCGATGCATGTAGAATTGAAACTAAGAACCAGCTCAGCTCAGCTCAAAAAGGGGGGGGAGCGCCCCCTCCCACCCCCACCCCCCGCCACCACAAAAACCAGGTCAGAGGATTCCACGTTTGACACTTCTTTGCCTTGTTAGCTTTTGGCCTTTTGATATGGTCAAAAAGGCAGTACCCAAGGACATTTCGGCACCAATGCCTTTATTAGCCATATCACTTCCATGTTTTGACCGTATCACACACACACAGGAAGGGTCTTTTTCTCTCTCTCTCTCTCTCTCTCTCTCTCCCTCTCTCCCTCCCCCCTCCCCCCCCCCCCCCCCCCCCCCCCCCCCCCCTTCCCTCCTCCCTCCCTTTTCCTCCCTCCTCCCCTTCTCTCCGCGCCCTGCGAGGGGCGCGCCGGCTGGGCAACATTATTCAAATAAAGGCACCATTCGACAATAAAGGCACACGAAGCTCCCCCCCCCCCCCTCCCCCTCCCCTTCATGGCTACACCGCCGGGAGCCTCTTGGGGTCAGACCCAAGCACTGGCCCAGCGGATCCAGCGTGTGCTAGACACAGCCGCCGGCCGCGTCCGTGACGACGAACAGATCGCGCCAAACTTTACTCTCATGTCCGGTGGGCGCCTTCACCTGACCCCCGCCGAGCAGAAGCTCGTGGCTGGCCTGTTGCGCGAGCTACAGAACAGTCCGTATGCATCGCGGCTCAACAGGTTTGCACTCGTCCAAGTCATCCACGACCCCTCCGCCCTCATCGTCGACCTGGATGCGCGCCAGTCCCTGCAGCTCACGCCCGCCCGCTTCTTAAACTTTTTACAACGCTTTCTTGTTGTGCTGGCGCGCCGGATCATTGTGCGCCTGACCGCCGCCGGCATGCCTTTCACGCAGGCCTGGGCGGCCTGCACTGCGCTCGTCCTACAAAGCCACGGCCGCGTCCAGAAGTGGCAGACCCAGCCCACCCAGCCGCCCGCCCCCCGCCAGCGCAAATTGGTAAGCTACGACAAATTGTCGTACCATCTCGTCTTCCCCCAGGTCGTGCTCGGCTGGGCCGACGCGGGTCTTCTCATGCGCGAAGCCATCGCCGACTTCGCGCGCCTCTTCCCGTCCTTCGCTGACCTCGACCTGTCCACCATCGTCGACCTCTCCATCTACAAGCAAAATGGTGGGATGTGCAGGTACCCCTTCTGCGACAAGGCCGAGCGCAAGCCCTGCGCCGGCTGTTTCCAGGCGCCCCCGCGCCCCCGCCAGCCCTCGCGCGGCCGCCCGCCCTGTCCCTTCAACAAGAACTGTCACAAACCCGTCTACGCGCAGCGGGTCTTGCTTCCCTTTGGACGCTACCAACTCCGTGTACCCAGCGGCAGCTCCTCCTCCACCTCTAGCACAGGCAACCCCGAACCGATCAATGAACCCCTGAACGAGCTTGTCGCCCAAAACTTTGCCTTTTACTCCGCAAGAGACATGAACGACGCCGAAATCGACGAATTTGTGGCTCTCGCCAGCGTCGGCGAGACCGACGCCACACGCGCAGGCCCGGCCTGGCACGACGACGACGCCCCCACGCGCTTCAGAGCCAGCCCAGCCCAGCCCAGCCGCTAGCGCCGCCGCTGGTGCGGGCTGGAAGGGAGAACGGGGGGTCTCGGCGGGGGCAGTCTGCCCCCCGCGGTCTGCCCCCCGCCAGCCTGTTCCCTCCGGCGGCCTGCTCCCCGAGCCTGCCCCCCCGTCCTGCCGTGGGGCTCCGAACTCGCTGGCCAAATCCTCCTAGCGCCCCTGGCAGACGCCCCTCCCGCTACACCCGTCGTTTTGGGGGGGGCTGACCGCTACACCCAGGCACAGATGAGCTCTATTTTGGTAGCCCACACGGCGCCCTACCTGGGGCCACACGTGGAATTCCCTCAAGTCGTATGGAAAACGCAAGGATTCCTTTGGGCCTACACGCTCAAAAACACTGCTATCTGCCCTTTCCGCCACGCCGCGACTGGTATCGCGGCCCCGCACGCTAGCAATCGCTTGCTTGTGACCTTGGGGCAAGACAAAATGACTATCATCTGTTTGGACGCACAATGCGCTCAGGGTGTCTCCAAGGCCCGCTTCATGCTGCCCCAGGCCACGCGCTACAAGCTCTGTCTGGCACAGCCCTGCCGTGTGTCCCTACCCTCCACCCCAGTCCCGACTGCTCACTCAAGCTCTCCGTACCAAGAAGAGCCTTCAGATACAAACCACCAAATGATTGCAGCCGAGAACAAGCAGGATGATCAAGGTAAGAAGTGGCTGCGCAATCTGAATTTCGTGTTTTGTTGGTTTGTACCCGAGGGCCTGTATCGCTTGCTTGTTTGTCGCTGAAATCCTGCACTTTTGCTTGCCTTGCAAAACCGCCATTTGTGTATGTAGGTGATCATGTTACTGCACCCGAAACCTCCACGCAGGTCTGTATAATTGCCATGTTCTTGCTTTCCTTCCGGGGGTCCATTTCTGGCGGTGGGGGTGTGGTGTGTGGGATGTCTCTGTAAAATGGGGTCTGGGGTGGCACATAGGCCATCCCCGTCGGAATGGCAATGGGTGTCTTCAGGCCAAACGGAATTCCAGTGATATTTTCTGATGACCCTCTCCCACCCGACTATTAGAAACATAGGTGGGGGGGTTTTGTGTTTTTTTTTATGTGGGTCGATACACCCCGAAGTAGATACACACCCCCAAGTGCCAAAAGGTGCATCCAGGCCTAACGATAATTCTCCCAAATATTTTTGAATGACCCACCACCCCGCACCCCAGTTATCAGGCACAAGGAGTGTGCGTCAGGGGGTCTTACCACCCCCCTCCTCCCCCCCTTCTTCTCTCATGCGCGTCCACCGGATGAAATGCTATTACTATTTGTTCTTAGGGGGAGGAACAGATCAGTGCGCAGGAGAGCAGCGAAGAAGGCCCTATGAGTGCTCATTGGCGAAGTTGGGTTCAGCCGCTGATCGGCAGAGTCTCCGCTGTGCTCGAGCACATGAAGTGCGTTGTAGCACAGCCAGTTTCTCCTATTCTGGAAAGCTCTCAGCAACTAGAAGAGCCCCAGAGCTACGAGCCGATCAAGCGGTTCACGGCGGTCTTGGCCCCAGGCTCGCTGTGCGTTTTGTCGTACAAGACGCAAGCGCCCTCCCAACACAAGAGCGAGGCGAAGGTCGAAATTTCGATCGATGACGACGACGGCGAGATCTGGCTGCGCGCGCGGTGTGCGCTTTGCGACTCGGAGCGGGGGGAGGGTTGTGAGAGGCCTGAGCGCCGGGTGGCTCGCCTTCTGAACTACTACCCCAAGAAAGACGGAGGAAGCGAGCCGGCAGGCTGGGGGAGGGAGCTGTGGGCGATAGTCGATGAGCTGCGCACGAGAAGGCTGAAAGAGGTGCTGGCGAACCCCACGCAGCAGGAGGCCCTCACCCAGATGCGAGGGTCCAGCCCCACGGAGCGCTGGCCCGCGTGGGAAACGCGGGGGCTTTGCGGGAGCACGGAATGCGAGTCGCAGACCATCGAGGTTCACAAGCTAGATTTCTGGTGGACCTGTCCGTGTCTAGACGGAACCTGGAAAGCCCTGGACAACGGGCGGGTGTCTCGCAAGGGGAGCCTGCAAGACGGGTACGGCAACATAGACGTATTTGACGGGCTAAGCCGCCCTGATAATCCCTGGGCCTCGCTCGTCACGGAGCGCGAAGACGTGTCGGCGGAATGGGCGGTGCCCTTTGCTTTCACCAACAATTTCGAGCTGCTGGCGCTGCAGGAGTCGTTAGGCGCTGGAAAGACGACCCAGCTGAAGAACGCAGTGCATGCGCTCATAACACGGCAGAAGCCGGAGGGCTGGACGGCCGAGATGTTCCGTGCGCAGGAGGAATGGCGGGAGGCGTGGCAGAAGCACAACGGACCGGACCGCGAGATCAGGGTGGGGGCCGTGGCAAGCCGTAAGACGTTTTGCCACTCGCTGGAGCACACGTTACAAGAGTACGACTTTAAGTTTAAGCCCGCAAAGGCACCAGAGGCAAACAGAGCGATCTGGACGTTTGAGGCACTTCACAGCCTCACGCGGAAGGAAGGGCAGGGAGAGAACGAGTGCCTGCAGCCCGTAGCCTACAACGTTCTGCTGCTGGACGAAGTGGAAAGCCTGTTGTACCAGGCGACGCAAGGGCTCAACGTAGAAAAGGACCTGCAAAATCTGATGATGTTGGAAATGCTAGTTCGAGAAGCAGACAGGATCGTGCTGCCGGATGCGTTCCTGTCTCCTCGCACGATAGAAGTACTCCACGCGATGAGACGAGAGAGAGGGTTGGCGGGCGCGCCGCCGGGGGAGGAAGAATGCCGGACCTATTTGAGGTGTAGCAGCTTTCGCAAGCAGTCTAACCGGCGGTACTTTGAGCATAAGTCACGCGCGAGTCTGGTGCAGAAGATAAAGCTGGATCTCCTGAGCGGCAAGAAGGTGGTGATGGCGGCGGGGTCCCGGGCCGAGGCGGAAAGGGTGAGCGAGGATATTTCGCGCGCGGTGCGCAACGTGAAAATGCGTTGCTATTTCGGGCAACGCCGCCAGGAATTTCTGAGGCGAGACCTGGGCGAGGGGCACGCAGGAGACTTCAAGGGCGATTTGTGGAAGGTGTGGTCGGAGTTGTACTATGTGTGCTTTACGTGTACTCTGACCTTTGGCGTGAAATTCAGCAAACCCAAGGGCGTGAAAGACTTTTACTTTCACTCGTGCTACGTGATGTTTGACAACAATCAAATCCTGGCGCGTGACTATGCGCAGATGAGCGTGCGGGTCAGGGTGCACGAATTGCACGTGTACTTCAAGAGGCCGTTTGTGTCTACCAACGCGCCGCTGACCCTAGCAGACGTGGAAGTTTCGATCGCACTGAAGGTCCGAGCGCTAGCGGCCAAGCCCCAAGGCAAGGGCGGGGGCGACGCGTTCCTGCATCGCATGTTCGAACCGCGCATAGACAGGAACGGGCGCATAATCCCTTGTCGCAACTGGTATTTCATACTGGTCGCATTCAATACCCTGGAGAAAAACCTGTCCCTTTACAGAGCCAAGGATATCTTCTGCTATTACCTGTGGCGCATGGGCTGTGACAAGCTGGAGAAAGTCGATTTCACGGCCACGGCGCTCCCCGCCCCCGACGACCAGCACTGTTGGCCCGGGCCGGTGTCGGAGGAGATGCACGACGAGGAGAACGACAAAGCCGACGAACGCAAGGCACAGCGACGGGAGGCCAAGAAGTCGACCATAGAGCAGCTAGAGGAGGTGGCCATGGGCATGAGCGACGACGAGCTGCGCGCAGAAATCGCTCTGCAGGAGAGGGGGGGGACCGCGGTGGTGGCTCCGGCGGAGCCGGAGGGTGCGCTGGCAGTAAAAACCGGGAGGACCCCTTTGCTTGACGGTAATTCGGCGCGGTCCGCCTTGGACCGGGTGGGCTACCTACAATTATTGCTGAGACACCCGTCGGCTAGGCACCTACTGGATTATAAGACTGCGTGCAGGCTGGAGGGGCACAAGAATTTACTGGCCCTGTTGGGCACATGGGTTCATTTTAGCGGAAAAGAAGATCTCTTCCTACGATGGGCACAAAGCCAGTGGGCAGACCTGCAAGAGACCACACCCCCCTTGTCCGTGCAGAGGGATCGCAACCTGGCCGGTCGCGTGCTCTTCCTGGAAGCTCTTGCGAACCTGTTGCTGAAAGGCTCACAGCTGCAGGAAGGGCAGGCAGGGCCTAGCCAACCCGCTGCGTACAGGCTGCTAGGCGGCGAACTTTTCTCCCTGGGAAACGTGGCCGCGAATCAACGGCAGATCGAGCTATTATTTCGCAACGGACATACGCTGTGGAATGGCCTGCAAATCAAACAGAACACTCTGAACCGCCTAGCACGCGAGCCCAGCCCGCCGACGCGGGCTGGAAGGGAGAGCAGTGGGGGGCTCGGGGGGCAGCCGCCCCCCCGGCAGCTCGCGTTATCTGTACAGGCGTGCCAAGGCCTGCTTGCCCAGTTTTTCGAAACGTGCTTGCGCTCAAGCTTGGAAAGGCAGAAGACTGCAGGGGGTAATCCCTTGCGTCTTAGGGACAAAAAGACAAAAGGCCTGCACACCTGCTACTGCGTGGCCTTTTTTAGCGGCGTGAATTTAGTTGGGAAGAAGAGGGGCCAGGGAGAGGTCGAGGAACAAGGCGAGGAGCGGGGCGAGGAGTGGGGCGAAGAAGAGCAGGGCGATTGCGAGGACGAGGACGAGGAGGGGGGGGAGCGGCGCGGGGAGGAGGAAGACAAGATAGACGCCCTGCGGCTTGTCCACGAGATCGCTGAAAGTTATTATCTACTGAGCGAATGGCTTGCAGATGAGGAACACACAGCTAGTGGCTGCAAGCGTGTGGGGGAGAGGGAAAGGCAGCAGCCCGCTAGTAAAAGACAGCTACGCTGAAAGAAAAAGGGGGCTGTCAGCCAAGCGACATTGTCGGGGAAGATTGTCATAAGTTTTTTTTATTATTATTAAATTGAAAACCAAAAATTTTTGGTACCAATCTGGTCAGTAGCAAATTCCGCAGAATCTGCGACTTGGTTTGTATATATATATTTTCTTTTAAGAAATGTGTTACACCTCTCGCACTCTGTGCGCTAGCGCTGCGAGTTTGTTTTTTGATCTGGTAAAAAAAGGCCGTACCAAAGGGCATTTTGGCACAATGCCCTTTTTCCAGCCATATCACTTCCATGTTTCGACCATATCACGACGCGTGCTGGGTCGTCTTGAGCAACTGTCTCGTCTCGTTCTCGAGCCTGGCTATTTTAGCTCGGGTAGACCAGATCTGCGCCCGTGCCTGATTCGTAGCATAAACCCAGCTGGCGCTGGGCCTGGGCGTCGCCCTTGCCGAGGGCGTAGCAAAACCCGAGTTGTAGCTGCGCGACCGCGACCCCTTGCTCGGAGGCCCGGCGATAACACTCGACTGCCTGGCCCATGTCTTGGCTGACTCCTTGCCCGTCGACGTAACAGCCGCCTAGGTTGTACTGTGCGGCCGAGTGCCCTTGCTCCGCCGCCCGGCGGAACCACTCAACTGTCTGGTCCTGGTTTTGGCTGACTCCCTGCCCGTTGGCGTAACAGACGCCCAGACTGGACTGCGCGGCCGCGCCCCCTTGTTCGGCCGCCCGGCGGTACCACTCGACGGCCTGGGCGTAGTCCTGTTTCACTCTGCCTTGACTTCGTCCTTGTCTACGCCTTTGCCATCTTTGTAGCGTTGGGCGAGCTCGTACTGCGCGGCTGCTCCCCCCTTGCTCGACGGGTCCTGGCCCCCCGTCCGACCCTAGCTCGAAATAGTCCGCCCCGTCGCCCCCCCCCCCCAATCTCCCAGTGCAAAGCCCAGCCCCGCGCCCCCAGATTCAGCCGTTCTGAAGGCAGCACCAAAGTCTCCCCCACTTGGGTGGGTCTGTCGCGAGGCGGGGGGGCTGCGGTTCGGCGGGCGGGGGGTCCTCCTCCTTTTTGTTGTCTTCTTGAAACGGAAGTGGGGACAGGGAGGGGGGGGGTTGCCCCTGTCCTCTCCCTCTCCCCTCCCCCCCCCCCCCCCCCTGTGTTATGTGATATGGCCCAGCTGGGCAGTACCAGAGGGCATTTCGGCACAATGCCTTTCTTAGCCATATCACTTCCGTGTTTCGGCCATAGCTCGCAAATTTTTACAGCGTGCCGGACGGCAGCCCGCGCAAAGGTATGTAGAAAGAACGCAAGGATTGGTGTTTTAAAAAATGTCTGGCGCCCTGTGGTTGGAAGGGGTCGAGGGGGGGGGGGCACGGAAAAGAGGGAGAGGGGGAGAGGAGGGAAAGGGGAGGAGGGAGGCCAGGGTTTAAGACAACAAAAGTTTTTTTTTGGTCTTTTCTGTTTGCTACACTATTTTTTTTCTAATACCCATGGCAACTGATTCTTCGCGGGGTGAACTGCTGTCGGCGACGGGCCCTTTCACGACTGTGGCTACGTGGCGCTCCGACTCACAGACGTTCGAGCTGGAAGGAAAGCTGCTGCAAGGTACCATCGAAGCCGACGGTTCTTTGCGACTAGAAAGTGTCACGCTGGCCGACGACTTAAGTTTGCGGGCCGAAGACGCCAGAGCGCAACAAGCGCACGAACTGCAGAAACGGCGCGAGGATGTGCGGCTGGTGCAGCAGGATTTGTTGGCGCTGGAGCGCAAGCTGCGCCAGCCCCCCGCCGACGACGACGACGAGGAGCCACGCAGCGCGTGCTGGAGCAAGGAGGTCGTTAGACTGAACCAGTTGCTGGGCCAACACGAGCGCGCGATCGAAAGGCTAGAACAGCAGCGCCAGCTCAAGGTCACCTACACCGAGACTAGCGAGGCAAGCACGGTTAGACTACCCCCGGGCGTGATCGTCTCGGTGCCGGCGACGGCCGCCACGCGACTGCTCTGGTGCCCGCGACTCGAGCCAGTGTTAGTGCGCAACAGCTCGCAGCGGACGACAGAGGTCGAGGCCAGCCCGGCCCCCGTCGCGCCGCATTGTTCGACCTATGTGTTGCCACAGCCCGGCCGCGACGCGACGGTGCGCCGTGCCGCTGTGCTGTGCGTCGGCAGCAGCGGCCTGCTCTACGTCTTAGAAGAAGATGGCAGCAATCTCTGGAGCTTCGAACTGAAAATGGCAGGAATCGCCAGCTACGGCGTGCCGCGCGTCCTAAGCAAAAAGCGCCGCCTACGGCCCGTGGCGTTGGTTTATTGCCATGGCCGCTTCTACGCGACCGACTCGGAGGCGCGCGGCTTGGTCGTCATAAACGGCGGGCTGCGGCCCGAGGCTATCACAACTGTAAGCGCGTGCAGCCAGTGGGCGCTGCACGGCGCGGCGGCCGCGGGTGACACCCTGTTCGTGACCGATCGCGCGCGACACGTAGTACGGGCGCTGTCGGTCCCAGCGGCGCCTGGGTCCGAACGATTGCTCTACGAATGGGGCTCACGGGGCAGCGCCCCGGGTCAGTTCAACTCGCCCGCGGGGCTCGCGTGCGCCGACGGCAAGGTCTGGGTCGCCGACAGCCGGAACCACCGCGTCCAGGCCTTCGACGCGCAGGACGGCAAACTGGTCTCGCACTGGGGGAAGCAGGGCACGCAAGCGGGCGCTCTGCACCACCCCCACGCCCTAGCGTTATGTCAGGGCCTGGTTTTCGTCGCGGATTATCCGGGCGCCTGGCGCGTCCAGGCCTTCACGCCCGCCGGCCAATGGGCGTACGTGTGCTCCATGTCGGGGCTCGAACGCGCGCCCACGCTTGTGGCGTTCGGGGACCAGGTCTGTGTCAGTGGCTTTGAGCACGGCAACGTCCTGGCCTTCCGTGTGACGGCGAGTAGTAGCTGTAGCTAACCGGCGTTCTTTGCAATTCAAGAGAAAGACGGGGTAAATTTTTTTTTTCAAAAAAAAGTTTTCTGATATTTATTAATAAAAAGGGGAAGAGGATTATAGCTTGTTACCCTGTGCCTCAGGCTTTGCCTGGGGCAGCACATGACAGAAGCGGAAGCGGTCTTTGTAGCAGAAGCCCTGGACGACTAAAACACAAGAAAAGCCTAAGCCGCCCGAGCGCAGCCAGGACGGCCAGTGCGCCGGCGCCAGGTAACAGGCTGTGCCCAGGAGTAAGTACAAGGGCCAGTGATGCAGATGGCACCAAAAAAAGCACGCTTCGTCGCCAGCAGTAATAGCCGCGCCCGGCTGCGCGGGCAGCCACGCGCCACCCGGCGAGCGCCGCCTGGCCCTGCACAGCCGGGCGCGCAGGCTGCACGGCCCATGGTGTTCGCGGTCCAGCGACGGCAGCACCACAAAAAAGAGCAACCACCAGCAGAATGCAGCGTAAAGGCCCAAACAGAAGGCCAGCGTCTGGAGCGGGGCCGGCCACACCTCGTGTGCGACGGGGGCGAGTGAGGGGGGGAGGGGGCAAGGTAGTCTCATGTGTTTTGTTGTAACAGACAATCTATTTCTTTTATTCTATTTGTATCCTTTGTACATTTTTAGCAGAAGCCTCTGCCTCCCTCCCCCCAAATCCCCCTTCTAGCATGAACGGGCGGCCGCCGGCTCAATGGACCGAGGCCGACCGGTACGTAGGGCGCGCGTGCAGGTATGCATGTAAGGGCCAGCAGTACGTGCTCGACGTTGAGACACCAGCGCCCTTGCGCCTAAGGCTTGAAGCCGCCAACGAAAGCAAGATCGAGAAAGCCTGCAACGGCAGGAAACGAGAGCTCGAGGGGTTCGAGCTTGCTCTGAGAGAACACGCGTACAAGCTACGATGCAACTGCAGTGCGAACGCCGAGGCCAGGACCCGGCTCGATCGACAGCTACAGCAGTTGGGGAAGCTCCGGGAACAGTACCAAGCCTACGGCCGCTGGCTGCAAGAGCGGCGGCTGAAAGAACATCGGCAAGAATTTAAAGAAGTCCTACGGGCAATCAGGACGGAACCGGAGCAGGTTAGGAATAAACGTCTCTATCCGGAGCTGGTCAGAGTGGTCACGCAGGAATCGTTGCTCTTGGACAATGATGGGCTGATGGGTGTGCATCTCCAGCGATTGCACGAGCTATTGCTGAGGGAGCTAGCAGGGGACGTAGATCTGCAAAACGAGGTCTACGCCCAACTACGCGCAGCCCTTCATGACACGTACACCTGGCGGGCACTGATGAATTTTGGCATAGCCAGCCGGATTCTGGAGGCGGTGTTTGTTACGTGGCAGGTCGACATAGACGCCCTCGCCAGCTTCGGCCTAGGCCGGGGGGAGGAAGTAACGCTGTTGTGGCGGCTAGCCAAAGACGGACCCGCCGCCTATCTGCTTTGGGCCTTAGAGCGCGGGGCAGACCCCAACTTCCGTGACGAGGGCGGCGGGAGCGTTCTGAACATAGCGCTAGACCAGGGTGTCGAGTCGGAGCACAAAGATCGCCGCGAGCGTGAGCGCGTGGTCAATCTCCTCGTGTCCTCGCCCAAGATAGCGGAAAACACCGTTGGGGAAGGCTTGATGTCGCTGCTCCGGTCTCGGCTCGAGTCCCAAGACGAAGACGAAAAATCGGTTGCAAGGCGTCGCCACAGGTGCCACCGCCTGATAGAAGTCATGCTCAGTTCAAGAAATGCTTGTGAGCACATTGTGGCCTTCGACCGGAACCCGGACGGGGGTTTGTTGACAGAGGTGTATTGGAACCCTCCCGAAAACTACCGAGTCCTGAACCCATACGAGGTGTACCTTTTGTTTGGCGTTTTGCATGACCATTATCCCGACAACCCCAGCTGGCCGCGCCGGCTGTGCGTTCCCTCGGGAAACCCTGAGCGACAAAGGCTGGCCTCTGATCTTCAGAACGCAACGCAAAGCAAGTGGTACAAAGAAAACCGGAGGCTCCGGGATCGCGTGGACAGCTACATCCGACAGCTGCGGATCCCGCAGTAAAAAAAATCCTTTTGTTTTCAAATTCTTTTTTTAAAAAAAATCTTTTTCTTTTCAGTCATAAAACCATTGCACGAGCAGGTTCGGCCTCTTTTGTCTGAGGCGCTCCATAGCCGCCACCGTGATCAACGCGCGGCCGAGAATGACGAGGCTGCGGAGCGAGGGCAGGGCTGCCGCTAGCCACTCTATCGCGTCCTTATCCAGCACTCGTGCCCTGGCCGAAAAGTGCAGCCGCCGGAGCTTGGGCAGCAAAGCAAGGTGCCTTAAGCCCGTGTCGGTGATTCGGTCAGTATAGTCGAGGCACAGCCATTCCACACAGCCAAGATTGCGCAGGCTGCTGAGCCCCCGGTCCGTGATCAGGCCGCAGTTCGACAGTGCCACGCCGCTAAGCCAGCTGCAAGTTCGCAGCTTCAGTTTGCGGACAGAGGCGACTGCCGAAAGCAGCCCGGCCATCCTGGAGTCCTCGTCCGCTTTTTCTTCGTCGTCAACGCAGGGTTCTTCTTCGTCTCCGGCGTACGTCAGCCGGTACACATGCAGACTGCGCAGCAGCTGTCATGCCGCTGCCAGAGACGAACTGGTGACCTGGACGCTACGCACCACGAGCTTCGCCTCCAGGCACGCGCTGTGGAACAAGCTTAGCAGTTGCCTATCTGTCAACTGTCCCAAATCGAAATCGGGCTGCTCGAAGCCCGTCCAGAAGATCGCGCGCTTCTTCACCAGCTCCGAGGGAGGGGTGTGTGGCCCTCCCCTCTCTCTTCTCCCTCCACCCCCCCCCACAAATCCTGTGTCCCCCCTTTTCCTTCCCTCTCTTCCCCCCCTTGGCAGCGAACTGAGAGAAAGCTGTTTTCCTCTCTTGTAAAACAACAAAATCTTTTTTTCAAAAAGAGAAGAAACGAGCTTACACATGTCCAAGAGCAATAGGGGCTGCCCCTATTGCAATCGAAAATTAAGAGAGAAAGAAATTCCAGCTGGCAGTAGCCAGCTGGAAGTGCAGTGGCTAGAGGCTTTGAGATACCAAATAAAGCACCACCGTCAAGAGATTGTGCTGGACGCCGCGGCACTTGACCCCGACAATGAAGCCTTGAAAGAAATAATGCGGCAAGCTACAGAAAGGCTTAATTTACAAGTGCGCTGTCGAGGCGAGAAGAGCTTTGACAAGCTTGAGAAGCTATTCAAACTGATCGGCGGGTTTTGCGCGCGCTTGGAAATACGCGATTTGGAGCTTGAAGAAGGCGAGGCCCGGAGCTTCGAGCTCGACCAAAAAATCGGCGGTTTGGTGCTTGTCGATTGCCAACACGCAAGGTTTAGGCTTGAAGGAGAAAATGGGGCAGACGGAAAACACAGGCTCATGGATGAAGTACGGGTGCTGGGAGAGAAAGCAGCAAACTGCTTAATTGGATGGGGTGCGAAACTTTGTAACTACACTCGAACTAAGCGACTAACAGAGCGCTACACTTTGAAAAAAGATCCTCGGGGTGTCGGGTTGGCTGCCTATAAAAAATTACAAGACGTTTCGTGGGGGATTAAGGCGGAGGTGGCCGACTTGGAGGTCATCGTTCTAGGGGCTTGCAGTTATCCGGGCGCAGACTTTAATTTCAAGTTTGAACGTATCAACTGGCCTGAGCTCCAAGCTTTTCGCCTGCGTTCTCCCGAGGGAGCGCGCATTATTGCAGAAGATACTGCAGGAGCACTTGCTGAGCGGACAGGTTTCTTTCGCCGTGGAGGGCCAGCTGATGTGTGGGAAATCGTGAAGCTCTACCAACCTCGAGACGATATATATGAATTATCCTGCCAAAAGCTAGATTCACTTTTTGACGTCTTCCAGCAGCGACGTCCCGGTCACGAACATCGCATGCAATTAAGGAGTGAAACAAAGAGAGAAGAACTCGCGAGGAATCCTAACAAATATGGTTCTTTGCGTGAGCTAGAGCTGGAGGGGTTCCTGCTGCAAGATATTAACGTCTTCGATACCTTTATGAGGGGGCTGCCCGGGACGGTAAAAAAGACGGGCGCGGTTCTGCGCTTAGTGCGCTGCGGGCTATCCAACTCAAACTCACAAATAATGGCAGAAAAGTTAAGAGAGTTGCTGCCTTGGCTGGTGGAGCTTGGCCTGCGCGACTGTGACTTTGTCAACGACAATTTCTTGAAGGTTCTGTTCGCCGAGAAAGTTTGTTGTGATACAGAAAAAAAACGCCTAGAGGGCTTGAAGCGTCTGGACCTCTTTGGCACGCCTATTACTTCAAATAAGTGGTGGCCTAGTAATTGTTCGCTAAACCATGTCCAAAGCTTGCAGGTGCCCAATCTCAGCAACCTGCCTAACCCAGACAAGGTTGATGCTAGACTAAACAAACTCCAAGAACTGCGTGTTGAACAAACCTGCTTACCCAATCTAGTTCTAACTCAAGTGCCCAAATCTGTAAGAAAGCTTAAGCTACGGTTAGGCTCAAGGCCAGATAGCAAATGGTGTCTGAAATTCTGGAAAAAGCTGCAGCTGCTACAAGAGTGTTGCCTGTGCGACGACGCTTATCCGGGCGGGATGACTTGGGAGCTGGCAAAGGATCTGTGCGCAACGCTAAAAGGCACGGCTCGCAATTATCCTGTTGTATTGGACGTGCGTGGAACAGAATTGAACCTGGAGGAGCTGTGCCTATTTCTAAAAACGACGTCCAGCCACGACAGACAGACCGTCCTGACTTTCGACCTTACCCCGGGGTAAAAGGGGAAAGCACGCCAAGGGCCTTTTTTGTCCCCGATCGTCATTTATTAAAATGTTTTCCAAGAAGCAATATATTCTAGTCAAGGCAGATTTTATTTTTAAAAGACAAATTACTTGCATGCGCCCAGCTAAGCGCCAGCGTACGTTCGCGCCTAGTTCCCTGAGCGATTGGCAAGAAGTCTTCTTCTCGCATGGGGGCCGGGCTGCTGGCGCGACAGGACCTAGCTTCGCTGCTGGAGGCGTCGAAGGCTTGGCAGCAGCAGCTTCGTCCGCTTCTTCTTCGTCAACACAGGGTTCTCCGTCGCCAGCGTACGTCAGTCGGTACACGCGCAGACCGCGCAACAGCTGTCATGCCGCTGCCAGAGACACCAGCAGGTAAATGCAAAAGTGCTGACATGCACAGTGGGGGGGGGGGGCGCCCCCCCCCCCCCAAAGGAACAACTGAAGAATAGGCTTTTGTGCAGCCACCGTCACATAATTTCTTCTTGCTTTTCCTATGGGTCGCTGGAAGACTCTGGCTCCTAGTCGAACAGGGGCACAGCGCCCAGAAAACATCTTGCTCTCCAAATAGCCAGTCGCAAGCCACGGATTGCAGGCCGGACTAAGCCCCCGGTAGCGGTTGAGGTGCCACGGCCTTGGGATGAGGAGAGTTTGCAGGCCCTAGACCAAGAGCGCGAAGAGACCCGGCAGGCATTCCACGAGGCCATCCAAGCTGATGACCGCGCCCGGGGCGAGAAGTACGCGGCCCTGCTACAGGAGAAGCACCTCAGCATCTGCACCCGATTGCAGCAGTTTGTGGAAAACCACCACCGCGCAGAGCAGGCGCGCCTCTATGCGGAGGAAGCCTTTGAGGAGCTAGGGGGTGATTGTCTGATCAGGGAGGCCTACATGGCGTTTCAGTGCCTGAACGGCGAGAGTGCCCTGGACCTCGGCGGGTACATCGACAGCAACGCTTGGGGGCTGCTGCTGGACGCACTGGGCCTGGCTAGGGCCAAGTATGTCAGGATGTTGCAACGTCTGGCGCAGAGCGGGACGGCGCCCCCCAGCACCCCCACCAGTCCTCAGGGAAAGACAGAGCCACCCGCGGACGCAGAAGTGCGCCCCCTCTAGATGTCATTTCACCTGCCGAAGTTAAAAACTTGGCATAGGTATTATTTTTTTTTGAATTGGCAAAATAGACCGGCCTCTCCGGCGTCAGGACAGGCGGAATAACTGAAGGACATTTTCCCGGGGGGGAGGGTGTGGTTTGGGGGGGGGGGGTGAAAGGCATGACGAAAGTTGTTCGTCCGACGGGTGAGGGGGGGGGGCGCCCCTCCCCCCCCCCCTTTTCTCGTTAAAAGGATTTATTCTCTTTCACAAGGAAGACAAATTACTTGCATGCGCCCATCTAAGCGCCAGCGTACGTTCGCGCCTAGTGCTCTGAGCGATTGGCAAGAAGTCTTCTTCTCGCACGGGGCCGGGCTGCTGGCGCGACAGGACCTAGTTTCGTTGCTGCAGGCGTCGAAGGTTTGGCAGCAGCAGCTTAAGGCGTACCTCCTGCCGCAGCTATGGCTGGCCCTGGCACTGAGCGATGCAACTTCTACAACCGACCTGTCCAAGGAAGTGGTGGCGGAGGCCGAGGAGGCTGCCGCCGAGGTTTACCCCCAGCTCTGCACGTCGCTCACTCTCCGATACAGCCGAAATCACATGCCTGCACAGATTCCGATCCTGCCGCGGAAGCGGCGTCTGTTGCAGCTAGCTCTGTCGTGGTTTCACCACGTCACGCGCTTGTCCATTCAATGTGATTGTTACGCGGCGGCAGAACTCTTAAACGTTTGGGCTGTCGTAGCCGCGGGACCTCTGGTAGCACTTTCGCTGGACTTAGAAAACGAGTGCGACGCAGAAGATTTTGCTGAGAACATCGGGCCTCCGATCGAAGAGGCGCTGCGCTTGCTGCTGCCAGGGTTGCGGGAGCTCTGCCTGCACTTTATGGACTTTGGGCCGCACGGGGTGTGCGCTCTCTGGCCGCAGCCGGGTCCGGTGCCGCCCCTGCGGTGCCTGCAACTAGTAGAATGCGGCGGCCCCCGGCTGTGGGGCGAGGGGCTGGAACTTTTGGCCCCGACGCTCGAGGTGTTGGAGGTCACGGCGAACTATGACCATGAGGTTACTGCCCCGCCCGACGGCCTGATCTTACCTGTGGGGCCGCGGTCGGTGTGTTGGCCGAGGCTTCGCCGTGTTGTTGCGGGCGGCGCGTTGCCCCCACAGGAGCTGCTCGAGTTCTTGCGGAGCCTCGGCGAGGAGTTTGTGGGCCTGGATTGGCCACGCGTCTGCACCCCGGCGCTACAATCCTATATCCTCCGCCTGGGCATCTGTACTGACGGTGCATCAGAACGGCCATATTATGAACACACTGGCCAGTGGGAACGCGGCGTCCTGGAACAGCTGCACCGGACGCTCTTGCCCTTAGGCGGCGCTTCCCCTTCTTTTCTAGAACTACAACTGCATCACGTGGACCTGTGGGACCAACCGAGCGCGGCCGATCTGGAGGCGCTGCGGCTGTTGGCGCTTGTCCGTTTGACGTTGATTGACCGCGGCCCGCCCTGGCACTCGCGGGCCCGCGCGCAGACCCCGGCCGCCGCCGTCTTGGGTCAGGTCGGACTCTGGCGCAGCGAGGCGCGCCCCCCGCCGGAGCTGGGGCTCACGCTGGCCCTGCGGCCCCCGCCGGAGCCAGAGCCGGGCCAGCCCTTGCAACGCCAGCATTTGTTGGCGTGGGGCCAGTCGTACCAGCGCCTGTTCGCGGGGCCACGCCCCCGCGCGCTCTGCGCTAAGCAGTTCACTTTCCACAGCTTCAAGCTACAGGGTTACCTGCCGGAACAAGCGTGGCAGGGCCTGGCGGGCCTTTTCGAACTGCAGCGCCTAGTTTGGCACGGCCTGTGCTCGTCGGGCGTGCCGCTGCACTGCGGGCGCTTCTGGCTGCCCTACAAGGCCCCCGACAACGAAGACCCCCAACCCCAGCCCCAGCCCCAGCCTCAGCCACCGCCGCTGTGGCCCGCGCGCGGGCCCGCGCTGCCCACGGCGGGGTTGCGGGGCAAGTTTTCGATCCTGCGCCGCTTCCGGTCGCCGCAGGGCGAGGTTGCTTATGGCGCCAAGGACCTCGGCGGGCTCTGGCTGAGCGCTGCCAGGGCTCGACGGATTCTGGCTACGTGGGGGGGCGACTGGCGCGCCGCTCCCCCTTGTTGCCAGCGTCCCAAGCTCTGGACATTCTTGGTCTGTTCCGGCACATTGGGCGACGCCGTGCGTTCGGAGCAGCCCCTGTCGATCCTGGCCAAGGTCCCTTGGAGCCCCGTTCCCTTTGAGTGGCCCTATGTGCGCCCGTGGTTAGCAGACAGCGAGGTGCGACGCGTGTTAGCCGGCTACGTTGCAATTTTATTCAACGACCTCGAAGCGGCTGCGCGCAGGGGCTCCGCGCAATCCTTGCTGAAAAGCATGGCGTTGAAGTTGAAGCAAAGCCTGGTGGCCCTTGCCAGCGCCGGGACGCACCAGAGCTCGTTGCCTGAGATGTCTGGCTATGCGCTAGAAGACACGGCACCCCAACGACGTCTGCAGGCTCAGTGCAGACATCTGGCTGTCCGTGCGGAAGCGTCCCTGTCGGTACCCTACAGCCACGCCCATTGGGAGAAGATGCGCTTACAGTTGCTGGCTCCCTTGGCAGACGGGGGGCAGGGCCCCCGCGCCCCCCCCTCCCCCGTCTCCCCTTCTCTTCATTCTAGCCCGCGGTAGCGGGCTGGAAAGGGAGAAGAAAAAAGAAGAAAAAAGTGCAACAAGGGTGCAAAAGGGGAGGGGAGGAAAAGGGAAGGTGGAGAGAACGGAAAGAGGGGGGGGGGTTGCCCTTCCTGGCTCTCCCCCCCCTCCTCAATTTCTTTCTCTTTCTCTCTAGGAGAAGGAAAAGTTGCTAATGAAAGAGTGCGGCTTTCGCATCTTTGCGCCGACGGGGGCGGCGAAGCACGTGCACGGCAGCATCTGCCACCTGATCCGGCTGTGGCCCAAAGCTAGCGATCGATCGGCGGACCAGAAAGTCGTATTTT